>CM053787.1:329803593-330058593 GCA_028749045.1 Cupressus sempervirens
TATCCAACATTTCTACATTTGGCAAGGCACTTGGACCAATCTCAACATAGTAACGACCCATGGCACTACTAATTTTATCAAATATTTAGGGAATTACTAGTTATAGTAGATTAGGAGTTAATAGAGAGAACCATTAATATTTTTAGTAAGGCAGTTGGTTGTGTGATGGAAGCAATGGTTGACCAACTGGTTCAGATGAGATAGAGAGATGATGAGTAATCAATGAAATATTAAAATTATAGTAATAGTAATAAAGCTATTTATAATGGTTATATTGTAAATTTATTACTTATCTTCATAAAGTATTATTGAGGAGCCATTATATTTAATAGAAAAGTATACCTTTTATAATGACATAACTTAATTCAAACACAAAAAATAGTTATATAAGTCATTGAAGTGACATATTGGTGAAGCCTCATGAGCCAAACTTTACTGAGGAATTATAAAAGCCCTAGAAATGAAATTGATTGATTTATTGTTTATGAGTTTTGACTTTTGTATTGGATGTTCCAGGGAAGACTACAATGTGACCTAGGGTTTCAAACATTTTTAGCATTGAAGGATGATATCTTCAATGTTTGTGCAATCTTAAAGCTATGAAAAAACTAGTTGAATCATTGTTTGATTGTGGGCTTCATACAGAGGTCCATTTTAGTTAAATTAGTGAAGCTAGGGAGCTTTATAATTAAAATAAAGGCGTGTTTGTAGATACTTCCCAAGGCTAGTCTTCAGCTGCATTTTTTTGACTGAAAATAAAAATTTCAAAGGCAGTCGTATAGCATTACATGCCCCACACGAGACCCTCAGCACAACATCTAGTTTCTAGGCCAAACTACCTAGAAGTTATGCTTCATTATTATCCTATTGGATTCCCAACTATAAATAGAACATTGTGCAAAAATTGGAGGGGTTTATAGAAAATCTCCAAGGGATGTGATTTAATTCCAAGTTCTTTATCCAAGATGAAAACTCATTTTAGTATTTAACAATTGCAATTACTTTGCAATGTAAATATCAATAAATAGAAAGAAACTCATGCCTCTGATTTGCAAGTAGTTTCATATTTCATTTCATACAAGATTTTTGTTTTAGTTTTATTATTTTCAAAAAAAGGAAAGCATATATTCTAAAAAATACAAATAAAATCCAAAACATTGCAAAAACAAACTAGAAATAGTCACAGGTTGGATAAAGAGAACTAGCAGGGTTCATCACAATAGTATCAAAGCATTTTCCTATCATCCTACAAGGTTGGGGTTTCATACGTAGCTACAATGATTTGATCCACATAGGTACTATACACATAGGGGAAGCATAGAACAACATGTTGATCAGTTACAAGATTACCATTAAAGATAATGGGTGATAGGAGAGGTGGTAGTCCACCTAGAAATGCAAGAAATAATGAAGAAAGAGAGGCAATAGATATATTCAAGGGTTTTGCAGTGGGACAAAAAACTGGTGAAAATTTTTTTGTTGTAGCTTTCCACATCTATATGGAAGATGTCTTGCCTAGACAAAAAAGTCACGATCAAGAAGAGCATGATAGTGGAGATGGGACCCCTTGGGCAAGAAGATTTTCTATAGGCACCTATGAAAAGCCTACACATCCAATGTTCTTGAGGAGAATTTGAGGAAGGGAGTGTAGAAGAAGAAGGTGTAGCATTTTTTGATAGTGTCTTGGCCATGCATGATGAGTGGGAGGCATTGCCACAAAGAGTTAAAGATCACTTACCCTTTGATAGATTCATGACTCAAAAAGAGATAGCATAGTAGGCCAAGGCAACAAAGAAGACCAAGGAACCAAAATAATTATCTTCAACATGCTACTAGTAGGCTCAAACTTCATACATTTGATGGCAGAATGAAGGTCACAAATAGAGATTAGATTAGTAAATTAGACACTTTCTTGACGCTTCATGCAATGAAAAAAGTACATGCAATTAAGTTTGCACCATTGCATCTAGATGGTGCAACTCATGATTGGTGGCATCATGAGATGGTTACTGTACTGCATAACCTCATTATTTCCTATCAAGAATTCTAAGAAAGATTGATTAGTACTAATAATATGAACATCACTCCCGTATCCTTAGATGCAAGCATCCTTTTATGCATAGTCGACATGGCAAAGTTTGGACTGGTTAAAAGTTGCATCTCGCCATCAATAGTCTCTTACATTGTTAGAGCTTGATTAGATTCCTAAACCCTTTTCTTGGTTGCAATTTTTTTTCTAGAAGAAGTTGAAGAGCATCAATTGTGAAATCATCTACATTTGCAAGGTCGATATCCATTGATTGAATAGCATAAGTCTCTTTGTGATACCAACATATCACATCATTACAATTAAATGAGAGCCCACAACTAGAAGAAACTGTAGGATATTCTCATTTGATCACACAATCTATATAATGTATACATCATTTAGTATATGAGCTTCCTTATTCAAGAGATTGTTAGGGATTTGGTGTTTTAGTTGGAATACTAAGTATTCGGTTCTGCATGTTGAAGTGGTCATAAAAATCACATCAATAGAATGCAAGTACAACAATGAGCCTCTTGTAATACTTCTTTCATATATTGAATTCATCCTCACCATGGTTTTTCCCTTCTTGGGTATTCTACATAAAGTCTTGGTTTTCTTGTGTGGTGTTAGTTACTTGTTTTTTATTTACTTATGCACTTCTATTTAGATGGTTAAAATGTTAATGAAAATCTATGATTTAATTTGTGCTTCTCCATGTTCAACAATATAGAGTGAACAACTGACATTGTTAGAGGAAAGTTATGATAATGTTAATGTAGACAGTGCCTCCAGCATTTCCTACCCAAGGTTTATTTGTAGCTATGGGAGTTGTATTTGATGAGGTGGTTACACCTAAAAACCCATATATTGATTAAATTTAGCATCTAGCTTCTCATTGGTAGACAAGTCATATCACCCTGGGATTGAATTTGATAAATGTTCTAATAATAAAATTAGGTATAATTCCTAACATGTGAATCTACCATTAGAAAAGAAAACTCAAACTAATTTTATCAATCTACTGACCAAATTAAGAAAGTAATTAATGTCATGTGGTATATTTATTGATTGACAACTAATCTGGCTGCAAGTGAAATGAATCAAGTAAAATAGTAAATGAATTAAGAGAAACATCAAAGGCACCAACCCCTTTGAATCAAACAAGTAATGTTGGCAGATTGAATGGGTTGCAAAAGTTGAAAAGATAGTCAAAGAAAATCTAAGAGGGAAAATCAAATCATCCAAGAAAATTAGAAAATTTGATTCATTTTTTCTCTGGAGGATGAACCATATGACTCCTAGCTGTTGAAATTCTAAAAATTTGTAATTGAATAATATTTTTTCATTTCTTCCCAGTTTCTAGTTTGAATATTATAATTATATGGAAAATGATGTTGCATCTTATATGAGTGTCCTTCAACAAAGAAAACAAAATTCATTCCTTTGAATTTGTAGTATCTATACTTTAAACTGTATCATGGCTGGTTGTTGTAAAGTTGGTTTAAAATGTTTGTGTGGGAATGTGTAATGTCCCCTTTTATCTCACCTTGGTTGGTGGATAGATTAGCCTATCATTGGCCCTCATAGGCTAAGTCAGATGGTTAGAGGGTTCCCAATTGGAAGAATGAGAGGCCTTTACCCTTTTGAAGTACACAAGCATTTAGGATTGCTCTTCATTTGGTTCAATTTGATAAACTTACTAATTATAGTAAGTCATTTATCCAACACTTCTATATTTAATAGGGCACCTAGATTGGCCTCAATTGCAGTGATGATCTTTGGCCCATTCATTTTGATTAGGTATTCAAAGATTTACTAATTATAGTAAATCGAGGGTTGACAGAGATGGACCCTTACTACTTTTTGTAAAGCACCCCGGTTAGCAATAAATGCAGTGGGCTAAGTCTTGGTGAAGCCAGAATTGATTTACAATTATTAATGGTGGACTTAAAATATTGTAATACTTTAATAAGAAAGTAATTATTAAGTTCATATCATTAATTGAAATACAAAGTGACTATAATAAAATTATAATGCAAAGTCACTTTAAGTTATTCAAGATGGTTTGAGAAGCTACTTCATAAGGAGGAATCAAAAGTAAAGAATATCTACTTCATAAGGAGGAATTAAAAGTAAAGAATGTTTTATCCCACATTGCTAGAAGTACAAGCATTCAGTAACTAAAACTCTATATAAGAAAGGCCATCCTTTCGTTTGAGATATGTTATAAGAATTGAATGTTGAAACTTTTTCTCCATTGTTGCTGAAAATCAGTGACTGGATTATCTAAGGACATAGATCGTTAAAATAAGTGAAAACTAGATGAAAACCCATTTGTTCAATTTAGTGGATTCAATCAAAATTCATATTGGGATTAAATTGTAGATTTCAAAGATAAATAAGAATTTCTAATAGCTGGAATAGGACATGCAATAGAAGCAGGTCTGGAAATACAAGTACATGATATTGAAACTTTCTCCTTCATATTTGATAAGGTTTATTAGCTGTTGGATGATTTGGAACAGATGTTTGAGGCAGCCATTCACATCAAAGCTTGAGAACATGGGCAAAGATGAAAGATAATAAACATTCTGTGCAGTCCCAATCATACCCCAGTTGTCCAAGTCTTTTATAGTCACAAGCCTTCGTCTAGAACATATTATTGACTAGTTAAATTTCTTAAGTTTGCAACGCTGAGGTATTGTAAAATTTGAAAACTCCTGGGGTCTTTTTAAGGTGATGTAATAATTAAAGATTTGTCATTTCATGAATGTCTTTAGCAGTCTAATATTGAGCTACGAGCTCGAAAGACTTCTGCTATATGTTTGATTGAATGAAATCACAAAATAGACAGGTTTTGAAGTAGTTTTTTCAATGTCAACTGTTGCTATACTACTATGATTGTGCACTACTAAACTACATGGTTATCAGTCATTTTTATGACAATTTATGATAAAAAATTAGAAACTTTTATCACTGTATGTGTTTGATTAAATGTTGATGTATTAAGCCTTGCTATGTTTGATGAAATTAAGCTTGAATACTACCTATTTGGTTTATGATTTCTTACTAACTACAGATTTCAATAATAATACAATTGTTTGATGGAATTCATATGCAAGGAGTTTGCATTTGATTTTTGCAAGGCATCTGTTTGATGATATTTCTTCAAAAGACATTTAACATTTTAGGAAAAAAATTGGTTTGGTTTAAAGTCCACTAGGTGTGAGTTCTACTAGGATGCTTGGTAACCAACATTGTTCATCCCAAATAGTAGACTCTTTCTTATCTCAACCCTATGATATGTGTTCAGATTAGAATTTTTAGTCATTAGATTTTAAATTCTACATTTTTAGAAGCACAAGCCATATGATTTTCATTTTCATATCATGATTAAATCGCATTTCTGTATTTGAAAGAAGCAAGGTTTTTTGATATACTGAGACACCATTTTATTAGTCTCCACAATATAGATAGGTTTCAATTGAGCATTCATTTATAAGACTTTAGTAAACATAACAAACTTGTTTTCATGTATACTGAGCCTAGGGGGACCTAAAATCCCCTTGAAGAGAGGAGTTGGTTTGCTACAAAAAACAATTTTTTCTTCCAAGTCTTTTCCTACCAAGCAAAGGATGGGATTGCCATCTCTACTTCAAATTTTCATTATAGCTGAAGAATTAATAAAGGAGAAGTGAACCAAAAACTTTCAAGGCTTCACTAGAATAGAAAACTATTTTAGTATTTCAAGACTTTTACCAAGTAAAGTATGTGCTTACTAACTTCTAGATTTGTGAAGCTTGCTTAAAAAATTTCTATTATCATCCATTAGTATGAATTCAATATTTGGACATAGATACAAATGGGTGAGAGAAAATTTGAGCCACAAAAGGGATAGGACCTTATAGAGAGAATATAGGTGTTCAGTGAACTAAGAGTAGTTTGCAGAACTGAAATTAGTCGAGCAGGTAATTCGAGAACTCTTATCCCATTTTAGAAGAGTTTTAAGGTTAACACAATGTGCTATAATTTTTGTATCACAAATTGGAGCCATATAAAAAATACGAGATAAGATGTGGGAAATAAAGAGGTGTATTTAGGCCCAAGTTTGATTGCAACGGGTTTCTCAAAAATCTTTTATAAGAAACATCATCATCTATAAAACAACTTTGTGACCTAAAAGAATTAACTGTGGCTATGTTTTTTAAATTGCGATGAGTAGAAGAGAAAGAGAAAATGTAAAGGCATTGAATAGCTTTGGAATATGCCTCTGTAACTTTCTGATAGATAAAAAACTTGGAATGATATCTAATGACCAGATTCTTACCTCCTTTCTCCTCTCCTGTTGACCCTGCACCAAACTCCCACCCATTGCAATCATGCACGAGCCAGAAAAAACAAAATTAACACTATGGTGACATTTTTTATTATCCACATCTTATGTTGTGAAGGTCAAAATTTAACCAATTTAACCATGGTCAAAATTTCAACCATATCGGGCCCATTTTTTCAAAAAAAATGTATTTAACAACCCAAATAAGCCTTTGGTAAAAAATGGGGGCCTAATGTACTAGTGATGTGTGTGAAGTTGTAAAGACTAAGAGCTGACAATGTTCTGTGATTAAAAATTAATTAATGTTATTAATGTGGTACTATTATAATTAATTGGGAAAGCCTCAAGACCAACTCAGGGAATTTTTTTGAGGACATAGTATAAAGGAAGGATATTTTCCTTGCCTAGAAATATATATGGAATGTGAAGTGTGTGGGCTATAGACACCTAAATCTAATTACATCAATAATTCTATGTAGTCATCTGCCAAGGCATCATTGATTAAATATTTCATATTTAATTTATTTATTTGATTAACTATATCCCAATTGATAAAATCAAATGACAAATCAATGTCTAATTATCAATGAAATTCCTAATCTCCTATTAAATTAAATAAATTCATAATATCTAGTTAATTTAATCCTAAAATCCCCTTTTATTTAATAAATCATTTTAAATCAAATCCCCAACCTCTAACTCTTCCTAAATCCCTATCATTATCTAAATCCAACCCATTCACCCATGCTAAGCTCACTTAGCTAGCTAATTAACCTATCTCATTAATGTTATCCCACTTGCATCCTAATCCACTCCTAAGCTAAGCATAATTCCCTTCCTAAACATGTGCACAACTTTAACCAAGGGCTAAGATTTCCTAACCCAAATCAATGTCAAACTCTCATTCCATCCTTCTAACATCCCATCCAAAGCATTAATGGCTCTTTAAATCCTATTGCATGTTAGAGTGGATTATTTGTTGTACCAAAAGACTGATATATCAATGCCCAATACAACCACTCAACTTATAGTATATAGGAGGTGGTTAATTCCTTGTCACGAATATCAAGAGGAGTGCTAAATAAATTTCCAACAATCTCCCCTTCAGTATTACTCGAGGGTTTGAGGATTTGAACCTATGACCAAGCTTTGATACCACTTGTTAAAGTGGGGTTGTCATTGCACGAAAACACCATTCTATAAATGCCTAATTCAACCAATCAAATTATAGTACATAGGAGGCAATTAAGCCCTTGTCATGAATCCTGAGGGGAGCACTAAATAAATTTCTAACAATCTCCCCCTCAATTTTAGCCAAGGGTTTAAGGATTTGAACCTATGACCAAGCTCTGATACCACTTGTTAGAGTGGAGTTGCCATTGCACCAAAAGACCAATCTATCAATGCTTGATACAACCACTCAATTTATAGTACATAGGATGTGGTTAAGCCCTTGTCATGAATCCTAAGGAGAGTGCTCAATAAATTTCCAACATTACATCCCTCTTCCACATTCATTATCCCTCATAATTCCCTTTGACCACCCACTTTGACCCTCATCTCTCATCCAATCCCCTTCTAGTAACACTTGTCACAAGGTTGAGGATTTGATAAAGCACAATCCATGTACTTCTCTTTCCTTCAATCCTAGACTTCCCTCAAATTTCATTCATTTTCACATTCTATCCATCTATCTCACCAGCCCTTGGCCTATAAATTGGATCCTTGCCCTCTCACAATCATCAACTTTCATGCAAAATCATAATGATCCTTTGAAAAACAAATCATTGAATCACACCATTACCATGTAGGAATTTCCACTAATCCCACACATGATGTTTTGCCCTTTTTGAAAGCTCCTATCCATTTTGAAGCTTGAGCATATTTGAGAACACATCCAACCATCATTGTGGACATATCTAAGCATGAAGGTTTCACTTAGAGAGCTTAACATGCTTGGTTTGTGGTCCACCTTACAATAGTTTTGTGATAGTCATGCCCAAAGCCTTACTTAGAAATAGAATATTCAATCTAAGGATTACCTCTCCCACCATGAGATGCATTTAATTTTTCAACCCAAGGATGTAGACTTGAAATGGTCAGCATGGTATGTACTCTAGGTTCCTTGCAGAGTCATTATGCTTATACTATAGGAAAGTAAAATGCATATAAAGAACCTACACTAGTGTTGCAAAAAGTAACACACCTTAACTCCTTACTGAAATTAATGCTGGAAATGAAACTCTATGCTAACCTATATTCCAGCCTCAACCATCCACTATAATATCCCTTGCAAATGCTACAAGAACATTCACAAAGTACAATACTATAGGAAGAAACTGTAACTTCTATCTGAAATACTGTAAATGTTGGAAGTAAATCTACACTACTCTAATCTAATACACCTCCCAAGTGGGCCCCCTTGGTTGGCTTCTACTAATCTACTAACATACAATGTAAACCAAGAATTACTTCATTATATTCAAAAACTCCTTACATAAGAACAATACATAAAACTATAAATAACTCACTATGAGACACAACAATGTTTTTCCATAAACTTTTTCCAACCTCTTTAAACTATTCATCCAATCCCTATAAATAGAGGATCTATACTTATTCTAAAACAAAAAAGAAAACAAATTGACTGAAGATCCACTAGAGAAGAAGAGGGGAATATAATAGCCCACAGAATAAGTAATAAAGTTTGGGTGACCAATTTAGCACAATAATAAATGCAAAGGGAATATAGCAACACTTGATTGCTACATTCCTAGAATAATGACTCCTCCTTTGTAGTAGTCATTTCTTCTAGTGCCATAATGATTCCTCCAACATAGTTGGGCCTTCACACTCCTTAAATGTTGTCAACCACTCTCCAGCTTCTTCCTTTCCTAGCAAGTTAGTTGTGATGCAGAAATATTTATGCAAATAAACATAATCAAACTAAATCTAGATATTAGAACACACATTCTGATGGTTATATGAAACTCTAAATTATATGTATAATATTGGCAAAATATGGCATAACTATCTACCCATGGTTTAATAGTTCTATCTAGACTTGACAATAAGTTCAACTAGTTATGAGTTCACAAATGTCTTGGAAGTAGTAAAAATAGAGTATTAAAATTAATATAAAATAGAGGCAATAATTGGTTGCATCATCTATTGCCGTGTAATTTTAATGGTTATACTTAAGAATTGCATCTTCTAGAAATTGATTAAAAGTCTCCAACCTCAGTCATCCCTTGCTTGTGACTCTTGAAAGTGTAGTAGAATCCTCTTGTTCTTTCCCAAACTTCCCTCCTATGATCATCCTACAACCTATCAATACATTTAGAGTTGATGTCATACAAGGCCAAAGGAGCATGGGTGGTTACATCATTAATAGACACTAGAGTTCTTGTCTAATTTGCCTTCCTAGCTACATGTATTTTGATACACAATGAAGGGTTGCCTCAAGGTTGATAGAGCTATGTGGTTCTAACCTTCTAAATCCCTCAGATAGTCTACTCCATCTTCTTTTGGCACTGGCTATTTCTCTTTGAAAGAAAAAGTAAGGCATGCTATCATTCTCTACATACACTTTTATTTTTTCCTTGAAGACTTATTTTCTTATTTCCTTGTGAATATCTCCATGGGTCATCCTAAACCAATCCCTAAGGATTTCTTCTAGTATATTGCTTTCTGCTCTTAATGGTAGGGGTTTTTTTCTCTCCTATTCTCTGTAATTATTCATTTGTCTATCATAGCTGGCCTCATTGTAGATCCAAGATATTAGGACCCTAAAGTGTATATCTCCTATATAAATTAGAGGATTCACTTGAGTTTCTGTAGGGATAATGAAATTATGTATATAGAATTCATAGAATAAATTTTTCTACCATGATGGAAGGGTCTATACAAGCCATAAAATTCTTAAGCTAACCTAAATTTTGTATTTATATCTTTGAGTGTCATCATCAACTGGAATAAGAGGAATTGTCCTTTTAAATAAATGGCATAGATCCTAGGTGGTGACCTAAAAGTAATTATTTGGTCAGCCAGCCTAAGGGCATGATCCTTCTTTTTCTTATGTCTCACTAATTGCTCTTTTAATTCTACAATCTCTTTACCTTGGTTTGTTATTACCTTCTTCATTTTATTTTTCTCTTCATCCCACTAGGTTTTTGTAAACACATATTTATTATATAGCTGAAAAAGAATAATTTGTAAGGCAATTTGGCCACTTTCTTCATCCCATTAGTTTTCTTCATCTATTCCCTCCATAAGCATTCCAAGAAGCTTATAAACCATGTTTGCTTCTAGGAAAATAGGGCAATTTCTGAACAAGCTAGTTGATGTGTTATTAGGTCTTCTTCTTCTTCATGGCTTGGGGAATCCTATTGGCTTACATGGGTATCACTTTGGCATTCATTCATCTCATCTTTACATTTTTCATCAAGATTCTAAGGAATGTCTAGAATTTTAGGTTGACTAGTGGAATCATTTGGGATAACTTGTACTATAGGTTCTTCATCAGATTGTTTAGGTAAAGTGGATTGGGTTTCTAAGGTCACTTTAGTAAATTTTCCTCTCTTTTTAGGGTTTCTTCACATAGGGGTTTCTTCAAGCACCGCAACCTTTTTCTTGCTAACCCCCTTCAGTGTCTCTGTGGTAGGAGTAGTTATTGTAGGAACCAACTTTATTTTCTTCCATTTTGAGACTATAGGGTTTCATTTTCTACTCCAAGAGTGGAAGTTTCTTCTTGTAACTTTTTTTTTTCTTTTTTCTTAGGTAGAAGTAGGTACATTTCTCATTTGAGCGAGTAAAGGCATATTTTCTTACACATTTTTAGTTTCCACTACTTGGGTGCCTTGCTCAATAGCTATGTCAAAGGAGACTGGATTATCTTGGCTAGGGTGCACATTAGGGGCAATCTAAGGCTGCAAGGTTTTATGCTAGAAAAATTCTACCCATGTCATAGGAGAGACATCCCTAAGAGATCTTCTATGAGAAATTTAATTAAGGCATGGTGAGTAACAAAATTGTCCTTTACTTTCTGGGTTTCCTCAGCACTAATGCATAACATATTGAACAAGAAATTGGGGATATTTACTAGAAGATTATGCCTTACATAACTGAGTAACTTAAAATGATGTGCATGCAAATTAGAAAATCTTCCTTCATAGGTAAAATACCTAATAATATGCATGGCCAACTCATTGTATAGTAGAAGAATGGACATTCATTTGTACCCTTGCTTAGTAATCTCCAATTGAGGGTCATCTAGTAGGGTGAATTGGGCCCCAGCTAATCTAGCATCATGCTTATTGGGGTAGTGTTCAGCTATTGTTGGCAACCTGACTACTTTCACTATTCATTCCTCTATGGAAATGACTGTCAATCCCCATCCTATTGCTTCAATTTCCTCAAATGTATTTGTAAATTCATTAGCTGCCTCTTTATCAAACTCTATTAATTTCAAGAAATATCCTAGCTAGCCACATCCATTGAATCTTATTATTGCTTCTACATTAGAAATTAAAATACTATGATCTACTAGTTCATGTCACTATAATTGACCTCCCATTTTTGCTTACTAATCTCAACCTCTACTCTATTTTCAACAATTACCCTCTTAAACAAAAATTAACAATAGAAGCTAGCAACTGCTCTACAACTTTACTGCTCAACTTTGAATTTGAATTTTGAATTTGGCTGATGGTGGGCCCTGTGCCTCTAGATCTACCTCCTTTCCTGGACCTACAACTTGTTCTTGTGGTTTTTAGGGATTTGGAGGACAAATTGGATGGTTGTGGTACAAGAAACTAAAATGTCTAGTGCTAGTTTTGATAAAATAGTTAGTCATATTTGGCCAGGTGTTGAGTATTTACATAGGGATGCTAATGATGCCTCAAGGGGTATTGCTACTATGTGGAATCTGAGCTCCATGAAGGGAACTGAGGTTTAGAAGGATAAATTTTTTATATTTATTGATTTCCATTCTAGCATTCATTCTTGGGGGTTGATCAATATCTATGCTTCTAATAGAAAAATAGGAAGGAAGGAAACATATGATAAATTGGCTAGGGTTACTGAAACTATGAAGGGTAAACAAATGATGTGTATGGGAGATTTTAATACCCCCTTAAATCATTCAGAGAAATTGAGTGCAAATAAGGACTGGCCAGAAAGCTTGCAAGACCTTAATGGATTTATGAACATAATGGATTTTATAGATGTGGAACTAAGAGGGGACCCATATACTTGGAATAAAAATAGAAAGGGAAAGGACCTTATCCAGGTTAGATTGGATAGGTTATTTGTGGCAAGGAACTGGAATAGACTTGGGAACTCTCATCTTGAGAATCTTATTAGAACTGCTTCAGATCATTCCCCTATAATCTTCTTGTGGGAGGATAGTTTGAAAACTAGGTCAAAACCTTTTAGATATGAAATAATTTGGTAGTCTCACCCAAAATTCAAAGAGAGAGTTCAATACTTATGGAATATAAGGATAGATGGTACTACGATGTACACACTGACCCAAAAACTTGACAATATAAGGAGAAATGTGAAGAGTTGGGCTAAAGATTGATTTGGTGACTTGTTCAAAACTAAAGGTGAAGTGGAGGAAAAGCTTAAAAAAATCCAAGGGGAGATTGCCAAAGGGATCAACCTAGACAATGCAACTTAGGAAGAGGAGTATAGAAAAAAGTGGAAGGATATTCTCTTGAGGGAGGAAATTTTCTGGAAACAAATATCAAGAGTTCAGTGGCTTAAGGAAGGGGATAAGAATACTACTTTCTTGTATAGGTCAGCCTCTAACCATAAAAGAAGAAACACAATTAATAGGCTTGATGGGGAAGGGAGAAGGGTCTTTAAGGATCAGGAGGAGATGGGAAAACATGCGGTGGAATACTTTAGCAAGGCCTATGTTAAGGACAATAAAGCTATAAATTTGGTGATAAGAAGAAGCTTGATTAATACAATTCCATAGGTACTAGGAATGGAGGAGAACAATCACATTCTTGGAAATAGCATAGAGGAGGAGGTGAAATGTGCAGTGTTCTCTATGAAAGTTTATAAGGCTATGGGTTTGAATGGGTTCCCCCTTACATTATTTCAACATTTTTGGGAGGTTGTTAAATCTGAATTGGTCTAGGCTACTAGAGATTTTTTTAGAATTGGAAAGATGCTAAAAGGGATCAATAATACCTTTATTGCATTAGTGCCTAAAATCCCCATACCAATGTGCCTCCTAGATTTTAGACCTATCAATTTATGTAACACTATTTATAAGATATTTGCTAAAGTCTTCATGAATAGAATAAAGCCTTTTTTGGAAAGAATAATTGGTAGTCCATAGAAAGGATTTGTTCCAGGAAGATAGATTCTAGATGTGGTAATAACCACACATGAGGTCATTCACTCAATGGAGAAAAACAAACAATTGGGGATGGCATTCAAATTGGATATCTCTAAGGCTTATGATAAAGTTAAGTGGGATTTCCTTTATGAGGTGCTCAAAAGAGTGGGGTTTAGTAACAAATTTATAAACCTAATCAAATTTATGGTTGGCACAGTTCAATATTTTGTTCTTCTAAATGGTTCTCCTTGGGGCAACTTTGGAGTAGAGAAAGGACTAAGGCAGGGTGATCCACTTTCCCCCTACCTCTTCATTATGATTGTTGAAGTTCTAGGGACGTCTTTCTATAAACTTTGTAATACATGTTGTATTAAAGAGGTTAAGCCTACTACTATAGCTGATACTAAAGTCCTACACCAATTTTTTGATGACACATTCCTATTTGGGGAATCTTCAATTATAAAGGCTCAAGCTTGGAAGACTATACTACACAACTATGAAGAAAGCTTAGGTCAGCAATTCAATTATCATAAGAGTAAGATTTATTTCTTTAATACTGATGCCTCATTACAAAGGAGCATAAGAAATATTCTAGAATGTCAATTAGCTAGACTCCTGAATACTTATCTTGGATTACCACTAACCACTAAAGAAGTTACTAATGAATTTTGGAACACGATAGTGAAAAGAATTCAGGGGAAACTTGCAAGATGGAAAGGGAAGATACTAAGCAATGTTGGAAAACTACAGTTGCTTTCAACTACTCTCTAGGGCATTCCCATTTATTTCTAGTTCCTATTCAAAATTAACAAAAACATGGCAGAGAAGATTGAGAAGATACAAAGGAACTTCCTCTAGTCAGGGATAGAGGAGAAAAATAAAGTGAGTTTAGTTAAGTGGGAGGAGGTGTGAAAACCAAAGAGTAAGGGGGGTTTGGGAGTAAGAAGAATTCAAGACCTTAGCAAGGCTTTCCTTACAAATACTGGCTAGAGATTGGGAGAAGACAATACAAATTGGGGTAATATTATGAAAGCTAAATATTTGTCAAATTTCCCTTTCAATTGGAATCTATTGAATAATGACCTCCCAGGAGGGTCTAAAATATGGATGACTATAGTCAAAAGTAGAGGATTATTAAGAGAAGGGACAAGGTTGATTGTAGGAAATGGTTTTAATATTAGATTTTGGGAAGACAAGTGGATGGGGGGAGAAACTGCTGGTTTTCAACAAATTTAGAAGATTAATGGAGTTTCTCAAAGAAGATGTGGGAAGTAAAGTTGGAGATTATATTGATTAGGGGAGGAAGTGGAGGAAGCTTTATAAGGAAACACACTCCTAAGAGGACATTCAACTTCTCAAGGAATTGGAAGAGTTGATTAGGAAACAGAGACTCCCTATACTATTCCAGGAGGATACTGTGGCTTGGGATTTAACTCTAAGTGGTAGCTTTACAGTGAAATTAGCTTACATACACCTATTTAGAAAGGATCCCTACCCATAATTATGGAGTAAGGTTTGGATTAGTAACCTTATTCCTAAAATTAATTTCTTTTGGTGGACAACTTAGCATGGCAAAATTTTAACATTGGATAATTTGAAAAGAAGAGGCTTTTATATTACAAATTGTTTCTGTCTTTGTAAGGAAAAGGAGAAAACCATTACTCACCTATTTCTAGAATTCAAGTTTGCCTTACAAATTTGGAATAGGGTCTCAGGGAGACTTAGGTTGAACTAGGTTATGAAAGACAATCTAGGACAATTTGTGGAGAATTGGAGCTATCCCTTTGTTCACCCTACATTGAATTTGCTATGGAAGATTGTTCCACCATATGTATGCTAGCACATATGGAAAGAAAGAAATAATAGAATAATTAGGGAGGAGAATAAACCAATGGAGGTGGTCTTGGAATAATGGAGAAATTGTTGGAGGAAAATTTAGGAGTGGCTAAATGTAAGATGCCAAAGGAGGAACCAAGTAGACAAGAAGGACTAATTGCTGAAAAATGGGGTTGTCATGAGGATGTTTTCCTCTTTGATAACTCAAGAATGATGAAGAGACAAAAAACAAGATGGAGATCACCTACCCTTTCACATTATAAACTAAATTTTGATGGTGCTACTAGAGGAGGTATAGGAGTGGTGGGAGGAGTGCTGTGGGATAGGAATGGTGATGCGCTATTGGTTTATGATAGGAAAGTGGGAAATGGAAGCAATAATTTGGCTGAGGCAATGGCATTGTTTTGGGGCTTTCAGCTGATTAGGGAAACACAAATTAAGGAAATAAAAATTGAGGGGGACTCCAAATTATTCACTGATATGGTCAAGGGAGCCTCCCAACTAGGATGGAATATTCAAAATATCATTATGGATATTAAGAAAATTTTAAAAGGGATGAAAAGTGTCCACCTGCAACACATTTACAGGGAGGGAAATAAGGTGGTAGATGTGGCAGTTGCTATGGGGTTTAAAACAATGACAATCATGTGCTAGAGGAATATGGTAGATCTCAACAATGATATTAAGTCATTGATAACCAAGAAAAGGGGCGGGAATATTATTTAATTATGATTATTAAATTTAGGGTCGAGACCAATTTTGGCAATTATGTGATGAAGTTCACTAAATTTAACAAAGGTCTATTAGAAATGAGAAGACATGGCCATACAAACAAAAAAAGGAGTGAATAAAAATTAAGAGGAATGTCATTTCATAATTTTGGTAACACATCATTGATTTCAAATTACTCCCCAATTAAAAGTACAAAAGATATCATTTATTAGACTGTCAGAGATTTTCAGGGTATGAAGATTATGATGCTATACAATCATGAATCCCATAATGAAATCACATGGAATTTTGAAACTTATCAAGCAAGGTCTGGAAAATCCTTTGGTTTATTGTTAAAGAGCTTAAGGAAAATTTTAGTTGCAGAGATATCACAAAAAAGGAAGTTCAAATGCACATTACTGAAGAAGGGGAGGTAGAAATTGGAAAAATCAAAATGGGTGTGTACCTGAATAAGTTGGAGCCCACAAAGATAGAGAACTTCAAAGATAGGATGGCCTTCTAGTTTCTACTAAAAGAAGGGGGTTTTCTACCCCACATGTAGTTGATGGCAAGGTCTGACGAGAATTGTGCCCTCCAATTTGTTAATGGGTGGAATGAACGCGAGGTCACTATTAATGAAATCAACTTCCAGGTGACTGAGGAAGTGATTTCCATGGCAAATGGCCTTTCAATGAAAGGGAAAAAATGGAGAAAGGTCACTAAAACTACAAACAAGGCCAGCATGAATAATTTCTTTGCAAAAGATGAGGAGTCAGTTTGATATAGAGGAGGCTTTAAAAGGGACAAGGTGTTAGCCCCATGGGATGATGTGTGCTTGGTTCTCATGAGATAACTAACATTGGAGGGTAGGTTTGGTGTCTGTTACTACTACCATTTCCCTTTGTTAAATCATTTTCAAAATAGGGATTTCATTTATATCTCATTTTATCTTCTACATACTCTCGACGATATGGTAGCAGATATTAGGGAAAAGAGAAGTAAAGGCAAAAAATATACGATAATCCATCAAGGCCTAATTTTCCACCTCTACTAGTTTCACCTTTCCTCGTGTCCCCCAAGGGTGGTGGTGGTTGATAACTATTGCTACTGCCAAAATTCACCCGTAAGTACTAGTACTAGTACTTAAATTCACACCCCCCACCGCTACCCTTGTTGAGAAAACAACAAAAAGAAAAAACTTGATATGGTTGTGGAACAAAAGGGTAATAAAAAGATAAAAGTTGAAAAACCCATAGAGGTGGATGAAGAGGATTTGGAGGAGGAGATCTAGAAGACTTTCCCTATCCTAGGCAAGGCATAAACAGAAATCCAATAGATTCAAGGTGGAGGAGGTTGAGGAGGAGAGCTCAGATAATAATAAAGAAGAAAGGGAGGAGGAAGAAGAAGAAGGTAAGTAGGGGATGGAAAGAAGTATGAATTCAGAAGATAATTCTATTGACAATGTATAGACTCAGGTTTCTACTGGTAATGTTACTACCACGAAGATCACACATGTGTCCACAAGCTTCTCCCTCCAACCCATAACCTACTGTGAAGAAAGCAGCAAAATGGATACCTCCCCCATAACTATCTCATCCTTGGCAAAGGAAAATTCTAAGGTTTTAACTAATCTAAAGGTTTTGTAGGATGAAATCTAGGTCTAGAAAACCAAGGAGGAAGCAAAGAAGGTGGAAACAAAAACCAAGGAAGAGACCAAGGAGTAGGTGGAGTAATATGCTAGAGTGGAAAACAGGGTTAAATTTTTAGAGGAAAGGTTCTTTATCTTCTCTAAATTTACCCTCAAAGTCACTCATGCCATGGCCACCACCATCCAGCTCCTAGCATAGGAAAAGGAGGATACAAAAATGGATATGGAGGACCATAAGATACACTTCAAATTCCTTGTTGATGACTAGTCTCAGATTCTGTTGGCTGCGAAGGAGAAGGAGAAAAAAGAAAATTGAGTTTTTAAGTTTAATGGAATCCTCAGATCTAAGACTTTTATGTTTATCTGTTGTTTCTGGTTTTGCTGGTATCTAGCTATATTTAAGACTTGGGGTTGATCTATTATGCCAACAGTTATCTTGATGAACTTCCATAGTATTAGATCTTCTAGACTTTTTAGTTTAGTTGTTCCTAGTATTATGCTGATTAGTTACTAGTTGAAAAAACTTTGGTTTTTTGAAGCTCTAGTTAGTTTTTTGTTTGTTGTTGGTCATTGCTGGTAATGTGCTGATTACTAGCTTTTTTCTTGTAAGGGTCAACCCCCTAGCTTTGGTCGCTTTATATTTCAAAAATAATTACCCTCTTCAATTCTATGAATTTTAGACTTCATTATAAAACTATGGACTCTTTTCACATTCCTTTGGTGTTTCTATCATGAACAATAATAGTGTGGTTTTAATAAAATGAATCATAGATATGCGAGAATCACTTCAAATTTAATTCAGATTGCATCTTAGTCTGACAATGGGGGACTATTTGGGATTAAAGGTACAACACTTGACACTTGCATAGTATGGCAACTAGATTTTAATCAAAAAAAGGAAAAATACAGATTTGAGGATCTTTAATGAGTAAACAGAAATGTCATTTGGAATTAGTAACCTTCTCTGCCCCCTACAAAACATGGACAACTATCCTCACTTAACATACTTGGCACGAGGTACAAAAATGATGTAATACCGCAATGGTATATTTAATGTGGTAGTAGATATAACCAACTAAATCTATGGACTAAAAATGAATAAAATTTGAAAATCTTATACTTTTCAATTTGATCATTGCACATGCCAAATAAAGGTGGAAAGAGTGAAAGAATGCTAGTGACAACATGCGTTAGTAGACTTGACATATTATTGAAAGCATAAAAAATGATGATGTGGAAGGTGGGTGGGTGGTAGAGAAAGAAATGAAATGAGGTGAAAAAGAAGAATTTAGAAAGTGAAAGGAGAATTGAACTTTATGTAAACATAAAGTTTTTATTATGGGCATGCTCAAAGGATTTCTTATTGAAGAGCTGGAGGAAGAAAGTTAGCACCCTCTACTACAAGAAGTGTTACCTATTGTTCATTTGAAACTGGATGTTGAAATTGTTGTAGGAAGTCTTCCTTTTTTTGGGGCTAGTGATACAATTTTAGCTGATGTCCATTGACTAATAACTTGAAGTGTACTAGATCAATTGTGGTTAACTAGATAGCTCCATTTGCAAATACATGGCTTATTTCATAGGGACCCATCCATCATGTCTGCAACTTAGCTAGTATTTATTTTAATTAGGAATCATAAAGTAATGCCTAATGTTCAATTTGAAATTTCTTACTCTTAATGTGGGAGTCATGTCATTATTTCCTTTGCTTCTATATGATTTATGTGTGTTGTAGGGTAGACTTGTACATTTCATCCATAGAATTAAGATGTAGTAAGTGCTCTCTCTATGCTACAAGAAGATCAATGTTTAACTCTAGTGGTGTTCTTAAAGTTTTGTGTTCCAATTCAATGGGTAGAATTACTACTATTCCATACAATAGTTTGAATGTTGTGAACCCTATGGTGGTCTTCCATGTTGTTCAATATGTCGAAACAACTTCTGGTAGTCTGTTACTCCAATCTTTGCAATGCAAATGAAATGTCTTTGTCAAGGTGGCTTTTGTCTCTTGATTTATAACTTTTTCTTGTCCATTAGTTTGAGGATGATAGGGGCTTAATTTCCAATGTCTAATATTATATTCCTTCATGAGTTCTATTATTAGATTGGAAGTGAATTGAGCACCCTAGTTAGTAACAAGTTCTCTAGGTATGCCATATCAAGTAAAGATTTTTTCATACAAAACTATGGAAACTTTATGGTCATGGGCATGCTTCATGGCTTTGACTTTGACCCATTTTTTGAGGTAGTCAGTGCATACAAGGATGTATTATTTCCCATTGGATGGAGGATCTATTGGACCAATGAAGTCCATGCCCCATTTCTCAAATGTTGTTACCACCACCCATGGATTGAGAGGCATTTCATATGATCATTTTGGTTGGCCCATCTTCTGACATTTATCACACTTTTGTGTATAATTAGCTATGTCTTTATGGAGTGTATGCTAATAGCAACTAGTTGCTAAAATCTTCAACATTGTTCCTTTTGCTGCAAAGTGCCCCCCACATGGTTCATTATGACATGCATGTAGAATTCTATATGTCTCATCTTCTCGCACACATCTCCACATAACTTGATTAGGTCTAGTGGAAAGTAGTGTGTTATCAATCTGAGAGAAATGAAATCTTTTCTCTACAAGCAACCTCCTCTCCTTGTAAGAAAAATGTGTGGGCATTTTGTTAGCTGCAATGTAATTAGCTATATCTACATACCATGGGGTTTGGACAAAAATATGAAATAAATGTCCATCTAGGAACGTATCATCTATCAAAGTAGTATATTCTTCATCATGGTGGACTCTCTAGATAGATAATAAGCTACTACACCGACTTTTCCAGGTTTGTCAATGATTGTGATATCAAATTCCTGCAAAAGAATTAGCCATCTTGCTAAGCTACCTGTGATGGAAGGTTTGTTCATGAGATACTTAATTGATGCATGGTCAATGTGAACAAATATGGGATAACCAATTATATAATGGAAAAATTTGATCAAACCATAAACTACTACTAATAGTTCTTTTTCAGTCACTGTATAGTTTAACTCTGGTTCATGAAGGCTCTTGCTAATATAGTAGATTTCATTTTCAAGGTTTTGAGATTTTTCACCCAAGACTGCACCTATGACATAGTTAGAAGCATCTATATGTATTGGTGCAATTGTCAATAGTGACTTGAGCTGTCGAAAGGAGTCATTACATTCATTTTTCCAGGAAAATTCAACCTCTTTGATAAGAAAAGTATATAGATGACTAACTAATTAATTAAAATTTTGGATAAACCTCCTATAATAGCCAGCATGTCCTAGGAAAGATTTGACTTCTTTTTTCTTTGTGGGAATAGGGAGTGTGAGAATTACCTCTATTTTCATAGGTCTACGTAGATTCTAGCTTCATAGATAAAATGTCCCAAGACCATGCCTTCCTAAATCATCAAAAAGAATTTCTTACTATTGAGAGACAATTTGAGTTCTTCACATTGGATTAGTACTTTTTCTAAGTTCTTTAGGACATTCTCAAATGTGACACAAAATGTAGTGAAGTTGTCCATGTATATCTCCATGCAATCATGTGATATGTCAGCAAAGATTTCAATTATAACTGTTTGAAAAGTAGCAAGTGCATTGAATAAGAAAAATGGTAATAAAAAATAAGCTTAGGTACCCTAAGGACATATAAATGTGGTTTTCTCTTAATCTTCTAAAGAAATACTTCTCTAATTGTAACCACTATATCCATCTAGAAATGAGAAGTATTTCCTTCTAGCCAAAGTATCCAAAACTTGGTTAATAAAGGGAAAAGGAAAGTGAACCTTCTTTGTGTCATTATTTAGCTCTTTGAAATCTACACATATCTGACACTTACCTCCTTTTTTAGGTGCAATATCTAATGGTGATACCCATTTGTTATCAAAGATTGGATAGATGAATCTAGCATCCGAAAACTTTTGCAACTTAGTCTTAACTATCTCGTGCAATGCTAGATTTATTTTTCTCTAAGGCTGATGGAGTGGAAAAATCCCATCATTGATGTAGATCCTATGGGTGTAGAGTTTAGGGCTCATACTACCATATCCCCATAATCCCAAGCAAAGGCTTTTTCATGCTGATTGAGGAGCTTGGTTAGCAATCCCAATTATGATTGGGACAACTTGTTGCTTACATGGAGATTATGACCAGGGGAAAGTTCCATAGTAGTTTTTAACTCTACCGTTGACACTTCTAGCATTGGACTTGTAACTACCTCACTTGGCAGTAATTGATCAATTATCTCAAGGCTTTTTGGGTAGAAACAATCTTCATAGGTACATAGCTTTAAGACAGAACTCTCAGCAAGATCTCTAGCCACTATACATTCATTGGTAAGAATGCTTTGTATTACATCATCTTCCTCCTGGATTTTTATAAAAGAGTGCATATGCAACATCATGAGCTGGGCTATAGAATTTAGCTCTTCCTCTTCATCCTCTAAATCTAGCCAGATAGGTTCTCCCAAGTCTAGCTAGCGTTGGGTAGGTGGATATAGTGCTAGCTTCCTTATGGCTTGACCATTGTAAATTTTTATACTGCCTGATCAATTAATTTTGATATCAGTGGTGTCTAACTAGGGTCTCCCTAATATGACAAGATAGCCAACAAGTTTTACTTTAGGTGATAGGATAAGAAAATCAATAGGGTATTCCCATGAATCTAAAGTCACTATGACATCTTTTGTGAGACCATCTGGAGTGACAGTTGAACTATCAACAAGTTTTAACACTATGGGAGTTTTCCTTAAGCCTTCAATGTGTAACCTATGCATTCCATCTTTACTTATCACATTTATTATTTCTCCCAAATCAACTAAAATATTTTTCATAGCCTGTTCATTTATGATCAGATTACTATTGGACTACTAGGGTTTGAATACTTTGGTATCACTACCTTTCCTAACATGA
The DNA here is from genome assembly GCA_028749045.1 of Cupressus sempervirens. Taxonomy (NCBI): domain Eukaryota; kingdom Viridiplantae; phylum Streptophyta; class Pinopsida; order Cupressales; family Cupressaceae; genus Cupressus; species Cupressus sempervirens. The sequence goes on from CM053787.1 coordinate 329,826,442, forward strand.
TATCTACTAATTGCGCAAAAAAATGGATTTTTTGAGGATCTTTCTTCTTCCACCCTAGCTTCTTAAGGCATGCTTCCTTAATAGCCTTTCCATAAAGAGGGATATCCTTGATAGCTTGGAATAGAGGGATTTGGATTGCATGTTTTTCAGCTACTCAACTATATCAAATGTCTCTTCCTCTTGGAATATAGATTTATTTTTATTTAGCCTATGTGAAAAGGGATTATTCATTGAGGTGTGGTCAATAGTCCTTCTGGGTACATTAGTTGGCAAATTTGTATTTGGCAGTGTAGCTTCTAGAAGTGGTCTTGCAGGAGTTATGTAACTTCCATGACAATAGAATATTCTAGTGGAGGTAGAGTTGTACTAGATCTCAAATGGATATTAAATATCTCTAATGAATAAGTAGGGCACTATTGAGTATCAATAGTGTATGTTTGCTACTACTATTGCTTATTGTTTGGATTTGGTTGAGATTGAGCAGGGAATTGGGTTGGATTAGGATTAGTATTATTTTCTATAAGAAGTGGCATTATGGTAGGTGCTTGCACTGGAGGAAGTAGTTCTGGGTTACCAAAATTTTGGTTAGGATACTATGGAGGCCCCCTCCATTGGTTATTTTTCTGCCAATTTCCTTATGGTCGTTGCCACTGATTCTACTAATTTTTCCACTAGTTATTTTGTTGCTTAGGCTATTTTTTATTTTTTTTGTTTTTCCATTGATTTTTTTTTTGATTAGGCCACTAGTTGTTTTACTGGTTTTGCTAGGGAGGTTGGGAGTATTGAGATTCTAATAATTTGGTTTTTCAACTAATTATTCTAAGGATTTGAAACTTGTAGAGGATCTTGAAGCATACCTTGTCTTAAAGCCCATTGTCAACTTGAGCAATGGAGAACACTTGATCATTTTCCCTATCTATCTTCATGTACTCAGTTGGAAGATTTTGATTGTCCAAGTTGGCTATGAGCTTACATCTACAGTCTTGCTTTTTTTTGGAACAATGAGAATAGTACTCTATCGATTGTGATTTAGCCTCTACATGCATCTTCTTTGTATTTATGGTGTTGAGATGTGTAGCAACATTATTTATGATTTCCTTCTTGGAATCTAAGAGTAAGTTAGATATCTCAAGCTTTGAAATGCCTGACTAATCCCTTTAGTGACTATGGGCTAGTACAGTCTATCTTTCTTCAAAGATAATCTTGAGTAGTTAAGATAGATTTTCTTGAGTTCATCCCAAGAATACTGGTGTATATTGCCACCAGTCATTAGGTCTAATGCTTCTAGACAATTATCATTTACCCCTCTCAATAATACTAGTTTCTATGAATCCTCTACCAGTACATGCTGAGGGTTCTTCTACATTGTGTATAAAAAATGGGAAACATAGTCTTCTAATGTTTTGTCCTCCTCTTGTGATATTCTAAAAATGTCATCTCCCCTTGGATCACTCCCCTTGCAATAATGTTTGTATTTCTCCAAAAATAGAGTCTGCATCTCATCCCAAGTACCTACTACATTGGCTCCCAAGCCTATGAACCATCATAAGGTTGATCCTTCCAATGTTGTTGGAACCAACTTGAGCTTTTGGGCATTGATGTTATAGTCAAGACTATGATAGAGTATGTCAAACTCAAACAATAAAGTATCAAGATCCTTAGTTATAAGGCCATAAAACTTTGAAAGAACAACTATGGGTATATTTTTGAGATTAGCATTATTTATGAGGTTCAGGAGAGGAAATGGAAAAGTAAGGTGTGTCATTACTGGAGGTATTTGATTATGGGGTTGTTGATGAAAAGGAGCATTAGCTATAGGATTGCTAACAATAGGTGGATTTGGACCAGAACTATTAAGAAAGTTGGACAAGATTCTAGCAAAAGGCTAAAGACCACTTATATCCAAAGATTTTGCTCAAGAGGAAGATACTGCAAGAAAATTAGGACTTGTGTCCTTAAAAGGAAACTCAACTTCTTCAATTTTGTCATTCAAAATAATAGATCCTCATGTAATAAATCTACCAATTCATCTCATCATCTTCATCTTTGATGCATGTAATTGAATTCTTCACACTTGTCAAGCAATTTTTAGGACTGCAAATCTCTATTTTAAAAAACTGGCTATATAAAAAAAATGACCCCAAAAAATGTTCCTAGCTTGACACCATCCCCAACAACAATGACAAAAATGGTTTGCCTCACAATAGGTGTGTGATAGTCATGCCCAAAGCCTTTCTTAGGAATACTTTATTCAATTTAAGGATTACTTCTCCCACCATGAGGTGCATTTAATTTGTCAGTCCAAGGACATATACTTGAAATGGTTGGCAAAGTATGTGCACTAGGTTCCTTGAAGAGTCATTATGCTTATGCTACAGGAAAGTAAAATGCATCTAAATAACCTACACTAGTGGTGTAGGAAAGTAACACACTTAACTCCTTATTGAAATGAATGTTGGAAATGAAACTCTACGTTAACCTATATGTTGACCTAGACCATCCACTATAACTACTCTTGCAGATGTTGTAGGAGCATTCACAAAGTACAATGCTCTAGAAAGAAACTATAACTTCTATCTAAAACACTGGAAATGGTGGAAGTAATTTTAAACTACTCTAATCTAATCCACCTTTCAAGTCAGCTCCCTTGGTTAGCTTCTGCTAATCTACCAAAATAGAATGTAAATCAAGAATTGCTTCATTATATTTCAAAAACTCCTTACATAAGAACAATACATAAAACTATAGATAACACACTAGAAGATACAACAATAATTTTCCATAAACTTTTTCCAACCTCTTTAAACTATCAATCCAATCCCTATAAATAGTGGATTGACACTTATTCTAAAATAGATAAGAAAAGAAACTAATTGAAGATACACTAGAGAAGAAGAGGGAAATATAACAGCCTATAGAATAAGAAACAAAGTTTTGGTGACCAACTTAGCACAATAGTAAACACAAAGGAAATATAGCAACACTTCATCCCTGCATTCCTAGAATAATGGCTCCTCCTTTGTAGTAGTCATATCTTCTAGTGCCACAATGATTCCTTCATCATAGTTGGGCCTTGATGCTCCTTCAATGCTATTGACCACTCTCTAGCCTTTTCCTTTCCTACCAAGTTAGTTGCAATGCAAAAATATTTACAAAAATAAGCATAATCAAACTAAATCCAGATATTAGAACACACATCCTTATGGCTATATGAAATACTACATTATACATATAATATTGGAAAAATACGACATAACTATCTACCCATGGTTTAATAGTTCTATCTAGACTTTATCATAAGTTCAACTAGTTATGTGTTCACAAATGTCTTGGTAGTATTAAAAACAGAGTATTAAAATTAATATAAAATAAAGGAAATAATTAGCCTCATCAGTTTGCATTCCTCTTCTATGTCTCATTTGTGCTCTCATATGTTTGTCATATCATTTTAGTTTGTGAAAGTGGGACTAATTTTAATGTTCTTTACATACTAGGATATTACTACATACATTTTGGCATCCCCAGTGGTCCACATTCAGGTCATTGTCAATCATTTGTACTTATATTTGCTAATCCAAAAACTAACAATTTTGTGCTTATGGATTTGTATATTAGATTTTAAAACTTGATAGCAAGTTTACCATCACCAATACATGAAATGTGTTCCCAACAACATCAATTGTTTTTGTATAGCTAAACCTCAAAACATTCTTTTTTTGTTAACCCACAACTATGAGTTTGAAGGAAAACTATTCTAAGAATGTGAACCTGCCAAGCGAGGATTTCTTTTATATTGTAACCTATCTACCACATGGGCATCTAAGTACCCTTTTTCATTTGCATTGTCCTTCTCACCATAGGATCACTTATACCTACTAGTGGGTTTGCTTGAAATGCATACGGGATTGCTCTGCACAAAAGCCTAGCCAAAGAAATCCATTTTGAACTTTTATATTTGAACCCATAGTTAAGTTAATTAGCAGGAATGCTTACAATATCTATAGGATCATGGTATGGTGATTTTTATTTGTAAGTATCTCTTTTTTCACCAAGTTTAGGCAATGTTCTCATTAGTTTGACTACATTCCCGCACTGCAAGATCGCATGTTGAATTTGGTGGGTTTGTTGTTATTCCTAAATTAGTTTTGTTCTAAGAATCCTTCTAGATGGAGTAACATGGAGGTTTTGATTAAATTTCATTAAAGAATTTAATAGCATGTTTAGCCATGGCATAAACTTACATCTCAATTTGGACTTAACAATTTGATCAAACCCAATCTTGAATGCTCAAAAAAATCAACAAGCAAGTTTTTCTTAATGGAATGAATGATTTAAGAAACCAAAATACAATCTTGAATGCCAAGGATCAAAAAACCATTTCTATAACTCACACTTCAATTTCAGAATAAAACACTTTAAACTCAATCTCAAATGCTTGAAAAACAATGAACATTGCAAATTAGCACACTTCAAACTTTAAGGCTTAAAAAGAACTCACACAATCTTGAATGAATTAAGGAAAAACACTTTTATTCCCATCATTTTCAAAATTTTCATTCACATGATTTCTTATGTTTTCTTGTTTTCTTATGTTGACCATCATTGTCATGTTGGAATGAACCGTTCATGCAAACCACAAGTATTTTCAAGTCATCAATAGGAAAGACAACTAAAAGCTTCAAAATTATAATGAACAAGATGTCTTGCATGTCTTAAGATTGTGCACTTTAGCACATCTTTGAGTTATCCTTTATTTCTTGCATAATAGAACCATTTAAATATGTGACACATGTATCAAACGTTGTCAACAAGATCATCTACAACAACCTAGGAGTATTTCTAATGAGTTCAACATCCTTTGGGAAGTGTGTACCCTTTGGATAGAATCTCACCAATAAAATCCTCTAGCTAGTATACAAATGAGAAGAAAGGTAAAAAATTTCCTCCATTAGGCAAGTTTGGGTGGTGTGTTTCTAGGAGTAGCCTAAGGTGGGAAAAATTTCCCATGATTCTTAAGTGAATCATGTACATTACAACCATTTGTCTAACTCTATAGATCTAATTACAAAACAAGTTAGTAGATACCCTTTTAGCCTTACATCAAATCCAAATTTACCATAGGGATAAAGCATGCTTGAACTATCTTATTTGTGAAATTCCCTTGGGGAAAACATTCGTTGAACATACACATCTGCCAAAATTGGTTATGAAATGTTCTTTCTTCCAAAAAGAGATCCATTATTTATCTTCCTCAAGGTTGCTTTTTCCTTTGAGGGATTGCTTATTCACTTGATCCAAAAATATTGTCTCAAAGTCAAACCAGCACATACTTAGCCTAGTCACTACCTTATCAAAGATTAATCCAAGCTTCCAAAAACATTTTCAGCCTAATCACACCCATTTTATTATACTATTTTTTTTTCTTCTAGTATCATCATTTCTAAAGTCTTCCATCAAGTCCTCCTTTTCTCCATATCTTCACTAGCCTAGTTTTCCTCATTTCCCACCCTATTTCCATCTTCCTTGGATTTAGTCCTTCCCCCTATTACAAGATTGATCTAAATCTCAATTTGAGCTTACCTTTTATTCCAATCTAAGCTTTAGCATTCATCCATACTCATCCTTCATCCCTATCAAAATCATCATTAAAGCATCATGTCACAATTCTATTATGATGAGTTTGGTCATCCAACCTATTCTCCCACTCCATCCTATCCCAATGATGATGAAGGTCTTGTTGACCATGATAGATATATTGAAAGCCTTATAGATCTTCCTCCAAACATCCTCCAAAATTCAAACATTCCTCTAAACATCCTCCAAGATTGAAACATTTCTCCAAACATCCTCTAAAATCCAAACATTCCTCAAACATCCTCCAAAATCCAAAAATTCCTTCAAATATCCTCCAAAATCCAAACATTCCTCTAAACATCCTCCAAAATTCAAAAATTCCTCCAAACACCCTCCAAAGTCTAAACATTTTGCAATACACCCTCCAAAATTGAAACATTCCTCTAAACTACTCCATCATGCCTCCAAGCATACCCACTACTACTCTTTATCATACCTTTGATAAGGAAAATCCATTATTGCACTCATCCAAACCTTCTTCCTATCTTACACCCACATATTCCCCTCATACATTCGTCATGTCTCCATCTTCATCCACCTTCATATCCCAATATCCACCCTTCTAGAGTAATGTTACTAGCTACATCCCTAATCCAAACCCACCATCTCAATATCCTCCAAACCATTTTTCAAATTGTCCAACCAATCCTAGTTATACAATACATCACCCTAATCCTCTTACTCTTACCAATTCAACACACATGCCTCCAAGGAGTTTTACAAGGAAACCAAAAGAAAATCCGTCTCACACACTCATTATTCCTCTTCCATCATCCCATCACTATCATCCCTATTTTATCCACCCCACTTATTGATCCCCTTCCATTTCCCACCTTCCATCCATAAAATCACTCAAAATCCCATCCACATATCCTCCTCCTAGCATTACCCAAATCCCATATAATAGACCTAGTGATTCCATCCCCCATCAACTTATCCCCATTGAAGAATCTCCTACCCATCCATCTACCTCACTTACAAAAACCATACATACATCTCCTATTGCACCACCCACTTCAATCCAATCCTATTAAGATCTTTTCCAAAATCATTTTGACATATCCCATGGCATAAAAGAAAATCCTACCATCCCAGATATTCTCCTACATGATCCATTTTTACCATTCACTCCATCCAAAGAATATTCACCATCCCTTCCATACCCAAATCCTACCATTACACCTACTCTATCTCAGGAGCTATTATTCTCCCTCCATCCAAATCAAGATCCTATCCTTCCATCCCCTCCACTTTATAATTGTACAACCTCTATAATCCATGGTGGTAGGTCTAAAAAATAAAAACTATCATATCCAAAACCTCAACTCCTTCACCTACTAAAAGAATCAGATCTTTTGTTCGAAATAATGAACATCATATTAAAGAAAGAAATAAAAGTCTATATCTAGATATTGGTATCCCTTCTCTCCCTTCATGGTCCCAAGTCCTTCCATATTTACCACAAAGATCCCATCCATCTTGTTCCACATCTATTTTGGGTCCTTATCCTACAACTTCTTTCAATCCCTCCATTTTGGGTCACTACATCCCTTATCTAAATCCTCCACCTTTTCCATTGATTTTGGGTCCTTATATACTTAATCCAAATCCTTTATCTCCTCCATCTATTTTGGGATCTACTCCTTCCTTTCTTCCATCTATTTTAGGTCCTTATCATTCTTGCCCTGCATCCACTTTGGGAAATCAGATGCATCCATATCCTCTTTTCCAATCCATTACTCCATCCCCTCAAATCCACAAGCTAGATCATCAAAGGCACTCATCCTTGAATTCCTTCCAACCTTCAACCTCTATCATTCCATCCATAATCCCTTCATATCCTCCATGCTCTTATTCTCATGCGATGGCTCATAGAAGTAAAATGGATGCCAAAATTAAAAAGCATAAATCCAAAAATCCACAAAAAATAAAGTATCAACATGTCCCATCTACAATAAATGTTCTAGAATAGAAACATTTGATCCAAAGAAAAGAAAAATTCAAAAGTTGGCAAAGGCCCAAGCTGAAAAGGTTAAAAATCATGTAGATACCTAGGATGCTCATAAAAGAAATGCATCTCAAAGAAAAATCTCAATTGGTATCCATTCCTACTATTGAAAAAGCCTCATCCATTCATAGTTTATCCAAATTTCTATATACATACCATCCATCTCTCCAATTAACTTTTAGTCCTCATGCTTCTTATGCTAGATTACCAATCCTTCATTTTCCAACTTTACTTTTGGTCCTTATATTTCTCCTACTCCATTTTCTCCTTAATCTTGTTCAAACCCATGTTTCCCACTACTTCAACACCTTTTAGGGTGTGTGCCAATGATGATCTTTCCAATTTCATCATCTATTTACTCACATGTCTTATGTATTCCCATTAATTATCTGTCGACACTGACCCACCATCTCACTCATTTAATCCAACATTTTCATGCTTCATAATCCACCCATCCTACCAAAATATTTGAGTAAAAATCCATCAATTTTTTTTATTTTTTAAAGAAAAAATAAATAAAATAAAAACAAGAAAGTAAAGAAAAAATAAGTGTCCATTAGTGAAAACTTGGCAATTCAAGTGCCTTGGAAAAGTACCATGATGAAAATTTGGCCAAAAAGTGTCATGCACAATTCCTCCATCCAAATGCTCTACACCCTTGGGGAAATTTCTAGTACCCTCCATACCAAAATCTTATCTATTTCACCTCTTCCCTCCCTTGGATCTTGATAAAAAATTAAAAAGCCACCACCATATGCATTCTTTTGGTTACCTTTTTTGACATCCATTTTCCCAACATAGCTTGTATCCACCTATCCTTTATCCACCCATTATTTCTTCCATACAATCCCTCCATCAGCCTCATCCACCCATCATAGTTACCCTCTACCTCATTCACCTTTTCCATCCTATCTTCCACCTACCTAATCATCCTCTTATCATTCGAACTTCCATCCTATCACACCCCTCATAAAACCTCATCTTGAATGAAATATAATAACTGGGGGCACCATATTTCTTGGAGACCATATCGTGTCCATCTCCCCATTCTAGTCATGTTTCCATCTAGTCATCCTCAAAACCATTTATCTATTAATCCCTATGTTTTTGCCTTCCTCTACTAAAACCTTCTATCAGCCATACCCTCTTCTTCTATCCTTACACCTCCCAACATCTCCTTCATATTTCTATCATCTAGTACATCCCTTATCATTGGTATCTATCTCTAGGCTATCCCCATTTACCCCAATGCTATCTAGTCATATCCTAATGCTTCTAGAAATCTATCATCACATGCACTATCCCATTACACATCTTCCAACTCATCCAATTACATTCTTAAACTTCTACCCATCCTTGTTGTAAACCTTGGTCATAATCCAATCATCATCATTGGTATGCATCCTTCCCTATCCACCATCAATCCAAATTTCCATTTTCAAACTTGACTAGGGCAACATCATATATTCCATCTACTATTTCCTCATCCCAAGCATTCTATCTACTATCTCCTTATCGTAAGCTTTTCTTCCTGTATCTCCTTGTCTTAAGATTTTCTTCCTCTATCTCTTTATCTTAATATTTTATTCATTTATCTTCTTATCTTAATCTTTCCATCTATTATCTCCTTATCTTAAACTTTACATCTACTATCTCCTTATCTTGAGCTTTTCATCCACTATCTCCTCATCCTGAGCTTTTCATCCACTATCTACTCATCCTAAGGTTTTTATCCACTATCTCCTCATCCTAAGATTTTCCTCTATCTCCTCATCCTCAAAAATTTCCACTATCTCCTCATCCTAAGTTTTTCCTCTATCTCCTCATCCCAAGTGATTTTTGCTATCTCCTCATCCGGAGATTTTCATGCTATCTCCTCCTCCTAAGATTTTTCACATTGTCCTATATTAGATCTATTTCTCTATCCTATCCTCTTGAGTTTTTGCACAAGTTCTCCTTGTAAATGCATTGGTCTTGTAGTTTTATATTCCTTGAGCATCAGTCCTTAACTTAGTACCATTGTCCATTTCTCACCTCTTCATGTCAGTACATGTCTAACCTAAATCTGTAGTTCTCCTAGCTATACATTTTAGAAAGTCCTCACATGAAATCATTTGTCATCTAAGCATTGTCCTAAAATTTTCAATTTTCCTAAAACCCATCAACCCTCTAGATACCACTGATAGATCCTTGTAGGATACAACTTTCCTCTCATCTAATCTTGGTATGTGTGTCTCCATCCTATCGATCTCTTTGGAAAAAGGTTAATTTTTGTCAATTTACTCTTTCTTTCGATATTGGATTTCAATTTTAGTTCTTTGATTATATTTTACAAGAACTTTGGTTGTTCCCTTCTCAAGGTTTGCATGATCTTTTATATCAAGGTGTGTCCCAATTGGGGTAATCTAAGAGCATCATCTTGATTGGGTCTTTTTCATGTTTTTATTTTCTTCTTGTGCTTCAGTCAAATGTGACCCTTGCATATTACAAATATGTAATCACTTGTGGTTGCATGGTATACTTGGGAAATATCATTTTCTTGTGGGTTACCCAATATCATTTCCACTTTGACTCCTCTAGGATTCATGTGTGATGCTAGGGCAATCTTGGTGTTTTTTTTTTCAATTTAGTCCTATATAATATTGGTACAAAGGCCTTGATGTTATTAGTAATCTTGGCATACCTCTCATATTCCTATATCACAACAATTGCTCAACTACCTAGTGGTGCTCCACCTTTTAACACCCCCATGCTCAAGCTTCAATGGATTCTTGCATCCCTCCATTCTACAAAATCAAAAGCAATTTTGTAATATCCTATCCAAGCATCCAATCCAATCAGTCCTACAATCATGATTTGACCACTCTATCAATCTCATAGTATCTTGTGTTTCCCACCTCTTTTCCATCTACCATATTACTCCACCCCCATACTATTTTGAGGGTTTAGTTTAAACAACCAATCCCCTCCCATCCCCAACTTGAGTTCTTAACCAATATTATTATTATACAGATGGTTATCATTTGTCTCATTATCCCGTAGTGAGATTATGAGTCCCAATTTTAATCCTCTATTAGTCGATTTGTGTCCTCCTCACCTCATCTTGGTGACCCTTTTCAAAAGTCACCGAGACTTGTGTTCTCTCCTCACTACCTTCTTGAGGGGGCACCATACAATCTAGTCTTTCCTCTTTCTATTCAAGATTGGGGAAACTCTGTTTCTTTAAAAATATTTCATCACATCGTTTATGTCAAAATTTCTTAAAAATAATAGTGTTCCAACACTATCTCAAAGAAGGGGAAAATGTAGACAGTAAAATCTGATTACATCATTAAGAAATCTTATTTAGTCATCTCTTAAGACATTTTTTTATTAAATATTAATTATCAAATTAATTAATCATCATCTCCTACATGATTAATTTATTAAATTAACTATAGTCCAATTGATAAAATGTTATGAAAATACAAAGCTTGATTATCAATTAAATCCCTATTCTTCTATTACATCAAATAATTTCACTATACATATTTTATTTAATCTCACATCCCCTTTTATTAAAGAAATAATTTAATAAATTAACCCCCAACCCCTAACTATTCTTAAACCCTATCATTATCCAAATTCAACTTATTCATCCATGCTAACAACACTTAGCCAACTAATTAAGCTATCTCATTAAGGCTAAACCACTTGCATCCTAATTCCTCCTAAGATAAGCCTAATCCCCTATCTAAACATGTGCACAACTTTGACCAAGGGTTAATACTTCCTAACTCAAACCAAAGTCAAACTCCCATTCCATCCTTCTTGCATCCCTATCCAAAACATTAATGGATCTTTAAAGCCTCTTACATTTCTCTTCCACACTTATTCTCCCTCATAACTCCCTTTGACCACCAAGTTTGACCCTCCTCTCTCATCCAATCCCCTTCTAACATTTTTCACAAGGCTATGGATTTGAGAAAGCACAATCCATGTGCTTCCCTTTCCTTCAATTGTATCCTTCCCTCACTTTTTATCCATTCTTACATCCTAGCCATCCATCTCACCACCCCTTGGCCTATAAATTGGGTCCTTCCCCTCTCACAAATATATCAACTTTCATGAAAACTCATAATGCCCCTTTGAAGAAAAAATAATTGAATTACACCATTATCATGTACGAATCCTAACTCAACCTATTGGTGTAGATTTTGATATCACCAAAGGGCTTGGTGACTAGCACCATGTTAGAGATCCAATCTAAATATTCAATAGGGTAGATGATCTTCATATCTAGATTTTTTTCTAACTCTCCTTTGACCAATAGAAGTTTGATCTTTGGATCTATAGCCAAGTGGTGTACCACTAACTTATGATCTAGTCCTAGTATGTCTTGATAAGATCACATAAATCAACCATTTTTTCCCTAAAGGACCTCAATGAGAATATCTACTTCTTTTGGTGGTAAGGATGTTGTTATTTATTTGATCCTTAGTGTCTCTATTAGACTAATGTTGATTGGTTTGGTGTCCTTAGTTAGAATTGATGATACTGCTAGCCTATGATCTTGTGGGGGAAGGATGAAATCTCCATCCTCAAGTACCTCATAGATGTTTTCACCTTTATATATGTCCTTTATTTTTTATTTTATTTTTTGAATGATCCAATGGTGCTTCAAAAGAGTTTTCACCAGGGGATACCTTTGTCTTTCTTTTTTTGATTCTTACTTTGTTTATGTTAATCATTTTTGTGACTAGAGATTTTATCCTCCCCAAAATAACCTTTTGGGTCCAATTTGTAGACATAAGTTAATTGTAGTGGTGGCTTTTTGTGTGGTATCTAAGCTCTAATGAATTTGAGGAGTGCATGTTCTGTAGAGAACTTGTTGACATGGATAACACTTGGTTAGCCCCAATCAAGGATTTTGGAATGGAAAAGGGGGAGGTCTATGAGATTGATGGATAGCTCATAGAAAAAAGAGGATCCTAAAATGATTTTGTCAAGGAAAATATTGTCATAAGATTTCTTTTCAAGTTCTTCAAGGATGTCTTCCACTTTTACTAGGTCATTTTGGATGTTTAAAAGGCATGAAAATCCTTAGTAGTGCCCCCAGTTATGGGGTGTCCATAGCCTAGTCCTTTGTTCTTCTCCTCTTTGTACACTTCTACTTGTTGTTAGATGCTAGACTCTTAATGTCCTAGGCCACCTCCTTGATAATACCATTATTTAATAGCACGGTGAAGTAAGTATGGATATTTTTATTTGAAATAGTCAATGAAGTCTTTACCTTTTGGAGTTGGTTCCATGTATAACCATGTGCTGATGTCAAGGGTTTTTTCTCCTCCATCAAGGATCATGTTGACAAAAAATGCGGCAGGTTCAAGTTGTTTGAGCTGAGGAGTTGTATTAGGCTTTGGCTCTTGATAGGTTAGGTGTTCCCAAGTATGTGGTTCAAGAGGCAGAGCACCAAAAACAAAGGCATGTGAGAGACCATATTCATCACAAGTTTGGGAAACCTTTTGTTAAAACATGATGCCATTTGGGTTAAAGAATACATGGGAAACCTATCAGCAAACAATGACAGTCATCTTATATGACCTCATCCATAAAACCCGTGAATATTATGAAGATAAAATCTTGGTCAAATCTATTAATTCCTTTGACCACCTATCTCACCTTGAAGAAGTGTTTGATTGGTTGGCCAAGTATTCTCTCATGCTCAACCCAAATAAATGTGTTTTTAGCATCACATCTAGCAAGATTCTAGGTTTTATTGTATCAAAGTGCAGTATTGAGATTGACCCTCAAAAGGTCAAAGTTGTCATGGATATGCCTCCTCCCAAAACACTATGACAACTTTGCTCCCTTAAAAGAAAGTTGGAATCAACAAGATGGTTCATCTCACAACTAGTAGATAAATGCCAATCATTTACACATTTTCTCAAAAAATATCAAAGTTTTAGATGAGAAGTTATATGTTAGTGCATTTTTAAGTAGATCAAACAATACTTGGCCAACCCACCTATCCTAGTTCTACCAATTACCAAGAGACCATTGATATTGTATATAATAGCTACCCCAACAATATTAGGCATGATTCTAGCACAACTTTATGACAAAGGGAAAGAAAGAACTATCTACTACATTAGCCTCACCCTAATTGGTTATGAAATTAATTACACGCCTATGGAAAAAGCTTATTTAGCTATTTTTTTCACCACTCAAAAGCCCTGCCATTACATGTTAATTTATATTATGAAACTCATCTCCAAGATTGATCCTTTGAAATATATTTTATTACACACAACACTCACAGGTTGCCTAGCAAGATGGGTCATGCTTCTTAGTGAATTTGACATCCAATATATTGATAGAAAGGCAATCTAAGGACAAGATATAGCATATCACTTAGTTGATGCACCCTTAGTCACTAATCACCCTCTAGTTATGGAGTTTCTAGATGAACATATTTGGATGATAGAAGAACAACCATCATGGAAGCTATACTTTGATGGATCTTATACTTCCCATGGCTCTAGAGAAGGAATATTTTTGGTCACCCTCAAGGTGACTACATTCCTATGTCTTTCAAAATTTAATTCTAGTGCCCAAACAACATATTAGAGTATGAAGCTCTTATTATAAGGTTCAAGATAGTAGTTGAATGGAATGCCATTGACCTACAAGTCTTTAGAGACTCACAACTTATTATCAACAATGTCCTTGATGAGTACCAAAAAAAGGATTACAAACTCAAACCTTATAAGGAATTGGTTGATCAATTAAAGAAACATTTCACTCAAATCCAATTCACCCAGGTGCCAAGGTTACAAAACAAGGATGTAGTTTGCATGGCAACTATCAATTTTCTCTTGGAGATTCCTCATGAACTTACATAGTATGACCTCTTAGTCAAGTAGCTACATGATCCTGCATACAAGAACAATGAATCAACATGGGTATGTATTTTGGTTGGTCCCCTATCCCCATGGTACCATTAAATTCAAGCTTATGTAAAAATGGTATCATATCTCCTCATCTCACATGAACCTAATGCCAAAATCTCATTCAAAGAGAATCCAACTACATTGTTGTAGCTAACACCCTATATCATCAAGGTTATTTGCATGATACTCTCTTGGTATTTAGACCAAAATGAGGCCACACTAGCTCTCAAAGAGGTACACACCAACATTTTTGGTGCTCACACAAGCCACATAGTCTTAGCTAGACAAATAATCAAAGATAGATACTATTGGCCTACCATCGAACATGATGCTTGTGAGTTTGTCAAAAGGTGTCTCCCTTGTTAGTAGCATGAAAATTTAATATGAGCTCTAGCTTAAGATCTTCAACCCATTGCACTGCCATGGTTTTTTGCATGATAGGGGTTTGACCTTGTTGATTTTATTGCACCTCTATATTCAAAATGCCAAAAATACATAATCACTGTAACAGATTATTTCACCAAATGGGTGGAATCAATCCCATGTGTCACTACCATAGGAGTTCAAGTATCTAAATTTATCCTCTATCACATTATGTGCCACTTCAATTTCCCTACTACTACTTTTGCAAACCATGGAGGTAACTTTGAAAACCTCAATATGGAAGAGTTTTCCACCCCACTCCACATTCATTACTATTTTTCTAGTCCATACTTTCCACAAGGAAATGGTTAGGTAGAGGCAACTAAGAAAACCCTACTCAAAATCCCCAAGAAAGTTGTTAATGATTCTGGCCTCAATTGGCATCTGCAAATCAACCTAGCCCTATGGGCTTACCACACCTCATTTCACACATCCATACTCTATGTATTATGGTGCTGAAGTAGTCCTACCTATTGAGGTTGAACTCCCATCCTTATGCATCTCTTTACAAGAAAAGATATTAGATGAGGATTACAGAGTAGCCAGACTCATATAGCTAGATCTAATTGATGAGAAAAGGGAAGAGGCCTATGACCATCTTACAGTCTATTAGAATTGCCTCGAGTGCAACTTCAACAAGAAGGTTCAGCCACAAAAATTTTAAGTAGGTGACATGGTCCTCAAAGTAAACATGAAAGTCTAGGAATACCACAAAAAGAAAGGCAAGTTTGAGCCCACATGGCTTGGTCCCTATGTTGTCACAACATTTTTCAGCTCAGGAGTATATTAGCTATCAACACTTGAAGGTGAAATACTGAATGATCCCACCAAAATCATTCACCTCAAGAAGTTTTATTCCTAAGAACCTCAATATATCCTACTAATCCTAGAAAAAAAACCAAAAAAATCAAGATATCCAAAAAAGAAAAAGAAAATAGTGAAGAAAAATAATCATCTAATGGTGAAAACTTGGCAATTTAAGCACCTTTGTTAGGTACCCTATTGCAAACCTAGAATATAGGCACCATGTATACTTGGCCTTCCCATTATTTATCAATGATCTAAATCCTTCCACCATCTCTTCATACACCTTGCCACCCATCTCTCTATTTTTCCAAGGTGTTTCAAAAATCCTAGCACGACACTATCACTATCCCTATCCCCATCCTTGAGTTTGGAAACCAAATTAGAGTAGTGTATTATACCATGTTAATTCCCATGTGTATCATCTCCATGTATCCTATCACATATTTTATATCACATGTATCATATCACATGTGTCCTCTCTCTTGTATCATATTTATATACCATACATACCTTGTCTCATGCTATCCTCTTATCTTCAGCTAATTCACATTGTACTATATCAAATCATGTCCACTATCTCCCCATCCTAATCTTTTTCCATTGTAAATAAAACCATTCACCTACCATACTAAATGTCCCATCACTCTAATATTTTTACAATCATATATGTGAAAACCTAAACTATCAGGAGCACGCATAAAAAAGCAAACATTAGTTGTAACATGTGCATATGAAAGATTAGAAACAAATGGAAATACAACTAAAATCAACTTGAGCTTAAAAACTTATGCAACCAAAAATTAAAAGTCCCCACACAACCTCAAAGCAGCTCAACAAGGGCACCCATAAGAGGCTTTATTGGTGTTCTCAAGTGTGAAGGATGTAGATGTGCTCTACCAAACACAACTATTGAATCGCTTGATGATGAAAATACAACATGAAATGAATCTATACTAAGAATGTATGAGGAATGTTTCAAGAGAAGGCTATGAAGAAGCCATTCTCAAAACATCCTAAGAAGTGAAGGTGAATGCAAGAAAATAAACTAGATTATCAATGCAAATGATATAAAAAAATCTATCAACTACCAAAGGTTAGTAACAAATGCATAACAAAACTAAAAGCTCTAGAATTATACTAACATGATAACAATGCATACGGAGGAGATGGGGAAATACTTGAGACAAGGTCTCTATTTATATGTTTGAGAGATTCCTTGGGGAGGTGGGATCTATGTGGTATCCACATAGGTGCCACAAGGGAGACACATGGGCTAAAGGAAAAGCCATGTAAAAGTCAAAAAGAGCCTTTATGGTTGACAAGCTCAAGGTGTGCTTTTACATGTGTGAGAAACTTTGGGGGAAGGAGTGGGGGAAAAAGGTGTATGAGGAATAAGAGGTACAAATGAAGTGGAAGGTTTATTGGATCAAGAGCTTCTTGCACATATGTGAGCAAACACTTAGGAGCTAAAAGGTGATTAGAAAGGTGTTTAGGATAATAAAGTGGGATTAAGTAGTGAATAGGCTTAGAAGGATGAGAGTGATGTGTATAGACAAGGTTTTAGGATAGGATTAGGATTAAATTAAATAAGATTTAACTTAATCATAGCATTAAAGAATTTTGTAAAGTGGAGGGAATTAAATAAATTAGAATTTATTTAAAAAGGGATTTATGGATCACTATGCATTAAATAAATTTAATACATTAGAGTGAAAGTATTCAAATTAAATTTAAATACCTTAGGGAAATGAACCTATTTTAATTAAATAAGTAGAAGAATATGGTAAATATAATAAATAATCAATTGTAATGTCAAGGAAAATATTAATAAATTAATATATTATTTAGGACAATTTTAAGTGTCTATAATAGTGATCCTTGTAAATATCTTAGATAGTTTGTTGTACATCCCAAATTCAATCCTTTCTTTTTTGGTCTCCTTTTACATACCTCATTTTCTCTTTCAAGTCAATTTGTATTTGGTCACAAACCATGTTTCTCTTAAACGGGTCCTTTTTCAAAACCTCCAATGAGTTATCCTAATGAAATTTATGGTTGCCAAAATTCATTTTATTCACAAATACTACCAATAGGTCCTTACAAGATGCATCCTTCCTCATGTGCAATCTTGCTATTTTAGTATCCATTCCTACCGATCTCTTTGGAAAAAGGTTACTTTTTATGGATTTATTCTTTCTTTCAATATTGGATTTCAAATAGTGGTTCTTAGAGGTATCTTTCCCAAGCAATTTGGTTGTTCCCTCCTAAAGTCTCCATGATCTTCTATATCATGGTGTGCTAAGAATGGAGCAATTTGAGAGAAAGTTCTCGAGCATCTTTTGTCTCTTCTCTTTTCTTCTTTTGAGTTAGTCAGATGCGACCCTTGCATATTCTAAAGATGTGATCACTTGTGATTACATAATTCACTTGGGAAATATAATTTTCTTGTGGATTACCTAGTATCATTCCACTTTCCTTCCTTAGGGATTCATATGTGATGCTAGGGCATTCCTGCATGTTTGTTTCAATTCAATCCAATGTAATATTGGTACAAAGGCCTTGGTGTTCTTCGTAACCATAGAATGTCTCCAATATTTCCTATTTCAAGCATAGTGCTAAACTACAAGCTGGTGCTCCCCTTTGGAATGTGCTTCAATGGATACCTCCACCCCTCCATTCCACAAAATCAAAAGCCATTTTCTAGCATCCTATCTAAGAATCCAATCCAATTAGTCCTATAATCATGATTTGACCACTCTATCAATACTATAGTATGCTACATTCCCAACCTCTTTTCCATCTCCCACATTACTCTGCCCCCACTAGCCTGAGGGTTCAATTTAAATAGTCAATCCCCTCCCCTCCCAACCTACATTCTTAGCCCATGGTTATTCTTGTGTACATGGTTTTCCTTTATCTCATTCTCCCATAGTTAGAATTGAAGTCCCTATTAATCCTCTCTAAGCCAATATAAGTCCTCCCTCTTATCCCAGATCCTAATACTTTTCAAGAAGATGCTAGCCTTGTCCTCTCTCCCCACCACCTTCTCAAGGGGTCATCACACAATCTAGTCTCTTCTCTTCCTTCTTGAGACTAGGGTGACTTTGTTTCTTTTAAAAAAAATTATTTGTGCCATCTATTTTCAAACCTCTTTGGAATATTATTGTTCCAACACTATGTCAAAGAGGGTCAAAATGTAGACACCTAAATTTGATTACATCACTTAAGTAATCCTATTTAATCATCTCCTAAGGAATCATTGATTAAATATTTCATATTTAATTAATTCAATGTCATCCCCTAGTTTATTTATTTATTTGATTAACTATAGCCCACTTGATAAAATTAGATGAAAATTCAAATTCAAATTATCAACTAAATTCTTGTTCTCCTATTAAATTAAATAAATTCATAATATCTAGTTAATTTAATCTTAAAATCCCCTTTGATTTAATAAATTATTATAAATTAAATCCCTAAGAACTAGCTATTCTTAAGCCCATATCATTAGCTAAATCCAACCCATTCACCCATGCTAACCTCACTTAGCTATCTAATTAACCTATCTCATTAATGTTAACCCACTTGAATCCTAATCCCCTCATAAGCTAAGCCTAATCCCCTTTCTAAACATATCTTGAACATCTCCTCACCATCCATTTAACTTATAATCAAGGGATTTTGGGTTTGAGTCCCACCAAGCATGCCAAAATGTATGCACTAATATCCTAGTGTGTAAAGAACATTAAAACTAGTCTAGCATTCATGAACTAAAATAATATGACAATACATATGAGAGGACAAAGGAGACACATAAGAGGAATGAAAACCAAGTATGGTAAGCTCCCCAAGTTTGACCTTGATGCTTGGATATGTCCACAATGATGGTTGGATGTGTGCTCAGTGTTGGTTGACAATTTGTATTCCTTATCATTTTGGTTTAT
Source organism: Cupressus sempervirens (assembly GCA_028749045.1). Classification (NCBI taxonomy): domain Eukaryota; kingdom Viridiplantae; phylum Streptophyta; class Pinopsida; order Cupressales; family Cupressaceae; genus Cupressus; species Cupressus sempervirens. The sequence continues at coordinate 329,846,190 of CM053787.1, forward strand.
ACCTTGACTCTTGACTTGCCCGATGGCTTATGGAGGACAAAGATGTTAACAAAAGAATGGGTTAGTGCAATTATCTATCAATCACCCCTAAATTTAAAAGTACAACTCCCTTTTGAATGCAAGATATGTAATGAATTTTGTTTTTTGATTTTTGGGGGTATGCTCTTAATTAGAGAAAAAAAGAGGTAAATACCAAGTTGCTCATCACTTTAAACAAATTTGGCAATTGAAAGGGGGAATAACTAATAACATGCATGACTAGCTATGACAACATGAAGAAAGAAAGAGATGGTGAAATAGGTAATTCCTAGATTACACAACTAGCTAATGTTTTGATAATACCCAGATTATGTATCTTTCAGTTACTCTACACACTAGTTTTTGGCTTCCTTATACAAAAAAATTATACTAGACACACAAACTATGGTGTACAATATAGAGAAAAATGAGATACTTATGCTGAAGAAAGTAAAATATTAAATGACATTTTTCTTTAGTTACTTTGTCCAGTTCTTTGACATTTGGAATGATGATGTTGTCATCTTGAACCATCCAAGAGTCGAGCCTCACTGTCAATTCATCTATTCTGGGTACCCTTGACTAGAAATTCTCCAATTCTCTCCATATGATCATGCCTACTACTAAGAGTTCCTAAATCTTGGACAATTGTAAGTTGAGTAGGTCAATGGATTCATTGAAAAATGCCTAGAACTTTTATTTCATTCTCCTAATATCTATGAGCTTCCCATTAGTGGACACAAAGGAATCTATGTGCAATATCTTCACATATTGAAACAACTTTTCAATGACCTTTTGCACTATGTCATGCACATCCTTGAGCTCATTTGTAGATCTCATGGAGCTTTCTATAAAGAACTCCAAGAATTATTTCTAGTGGAACAGTGACTCCTTGCCTATCTTAAGGATCCCATGAGTAATGGCCACATTTGTCTTCATGTCTATTACTACTTGTAAAAGGGCCAATTTCTCAATTATCTTGTCTGATGCCTTTTGTATGGTTTTCTAATGATTTGAAGCTACTTTCTAGTTTTGTGAGGATACAATAATAGACTTCCCAAGTCTCTAACTAGTGGTGGACCTTGAGCCTTCATCTGATCTACCCATGCTCATCCAACCTACCCAAATTTCCTTTCTTGATACAAATTTAGGAGTAAATTCTTGTTCTCATCTACATTTGGGTCAAATTGACTCAAAGATCTCAAGTGTAGAACTGATGTATTCCACCAATTCTTTGTTCAAGGCCTTAAATATTTCATTTTCATCTCTAAGCTCTTCTAGATTTTCTTTCATTTTCTCATTGGTAGATTTCTAGATGTTCACCATGGAATCATGAATAGGGATACCAAGATACACTATTTTGATCAAGACTTTTTCCATGGAAAGCTTGTAAAATCTACCTTCCTTTTGTGGCTCAGCAATCTAAACTAGCATATGGCTAGTTGTTGAATCAGTAGCGAGTGCAACAACTATTGTCTACTTCTTCATCTTCTTGTATGACTGAGAGGAAGTGACTTGTGTGATCAAGTCCTTTAATGGATTTTCTTCCTCATATCTCCTCTTCTTCCTATCAATGGTCTCTTTGAGCCATGACTCTATAGAGAGCACATTGAAAGAGAATTGCAAAGCAGTGGTATTGAACAACATCCTTGGAATTAAGGGAGTTGGCTTTCTCTAAGAAGCAACAACAATGGTAGTAACATTAGTTATGAAAGGGCTAAGGTAACCCATTTTTGAGATGCATCTTGTTCTGGGCCATCCATGGGGTTATTATCACCATCCAAATTGATGACTTAGACAAGGGAAGATGGCTTGGCCATTGATTTTTCTTGTTCTTTCCCCTTCTTCTTATCATCTTGCTTCCCCCCAACTTTCCTAGTGTTTGAAAGAGAGTCAACTCCATAGGTAGGAGTGATTGGAAAATTCTTTTATGGAGGCTATCCTACACCTTGGCTAATGGATTATAATGGCCCTAGAGATGTTGAAGTAGTGGCTATGGTGGTTATTGCTATAGTTGACTAGGTGGCTCCATCTAACACTCCACCCATAGAACTAGTAATCTCGATCCTTTCCTTCCTTGCTTGTGTCCACTCCATCCATTTATTTATTCTCTTTATTCTCCCCTACATAAGAACCTACATAGTGTCAATGACTAGACCTATAGGTGGCATAGACAAAATTGGGGTGCATGTATGCTCCATCATCTATAAGGTTAGAAACATCAACACAATCCTTATACAATCTAATTTCATTAATAGTTAACAATGACCAAAACCTCTCCCAATTTTGACACTTATTGAGACACTCAAACTAGAAGTCTTTAATATCTCACACATTCTTGTAGGCATATCCCAACTTCAAGTGATCCCTTACAAAGTTAACTGGATCATATTGAGGCTTGAGTAGCACATAGTCTAATAATTTGATTTTTCCCTACAAGATCTTCACCAAATTTTGAGAATCTAATCTAGAAGCAAATGAATATAGGCCAACCACTATGGGGAAGGGAATCCTAGCTATATTCTTCACATTAGAACACATAGTGTTCACTTCAAGGATCTATCAACATAATTCAACTAGAACCACCTTTTCTTTAGGATATCTTGGCAACCTCTTAGTAAAGCCATCGTAATCTCCTATTCACAAATATGAGAAACTCAAAAACTAGATGAATGAGCATCCTAAAATGATTACGTTTGAAATTTCCTCTAGGTAAATTCTCCTTTTAGGGAATCCTTGCAATTCTTGGCATAGCCTCATTGTGAAAGCATCATTGATAGCCACGTAGTCCTCATAGCATCTTTGCAACTATAGATGTGGGTAAAATTCATATACTTTGGTGCTCTCATCTTAGTTTAGGATGATATGGAGGCTTCGCCACAAGTCGTGAGTTGTCAAAGCATACATCAGATATGAGGACATGTAAACTTCTTTAATCCTCTAGCCAAATTCAACCATGAGGTGACCTCATCATAGATAATTTATGCCCAGTCAATCTGCATATCCTTAGCACATATTGCTTGTACAGGAATAAATGTTGCTTCATGAACTCCTAAATCTCCTCTTTTCCTTTGAATCTGAGGAGTGCAAGGATATCCATAATCTCTCTTTTCAAATTTGTGTTGAATAGGGTCTTTGGCATTTTTCTCTTCCTTAAGCGAGTAGTTTGGAACCATGCCCTCTGAATATCTTCCCATTTAAGGGTGTTCTTCAAATTAAACATTGACATAGAAGATCCAAAATCAACATCATAAAATCACTCCTTTAGGAGAATGTGCAATGTGGAATGCATTAGTGCCTTCTTCTTACAAATTAGAATAGATTGTCAAGAAACAAAATCTGCTTTGTTTCCAAGTTGTATCTCTCAATGCATTCTTTCACTAGCTTAGATGTATGAATTTCCATAGGAAAACTAGCTACTTCAACTAGTCTACTCTCTTTAAGTTTCTAAGTGATTGGGTGAATGGGTTGAGAATTAAGTCTTCTATACAAGTCACTCAAATCATAGACTTTGAAAGATGTGTCTGTAATCTCTTTTAATCACTCTCTAGGCCAATTAACTTATCATAACCAGCAACTCTAATTACCATTCGCTATGATTGCACATGATATATTTCTTGGTAAATAGTCATTTAAATATACTTAAAGAAACCAATTGCAAGAAATTCAGATGAAATAGTTTTAAGAATTATAATGTCGATGCCACACGAATGGAATTAAGTTTGGTGAAAAATTATAACAATAGGATTTCCATTTAATTCAATGAGTAATGACTATTTAAACTTTCTGTTCATTTGCATGTAAAATATTAAATTCCAAAAATCTCTATTACTTTACTTAAAGTAAGGTGATATGACCAAGAATCACTTAACAACATAAATTCTCTAGCTTTATGAGAAGTTCCTTACTTTGCTTCAAAATATGGAATGCAGGCATACTTGATAATTTTAACATATGTAGGAGAGAGAGAAACACTTTTTTTTTGCACACCCATTTTCCTTCTATTTGGGATTGCAACATGAGGAGTAATCCTTAGATGGATTGCACACTTCATCCTTTCACTTTTCACCTAAATCTTGTAACATTGCATTTCCTTTATAACAAGGTTGCACTCTTACTATTGAATTTTTCGGAAGTATCTTTCAAGCATCTCTAAGGAATAGTCATACTTTAGAGTAACTTGACTTTCTATTTTTTATGTATGTGGAGAAGTGGCCTTTTTCATTGCCTTGGGATGGAAAACCCCTTTCTCAACAACCTTTCTCAGATTGGAGCACAACTAAAAGCACTTTATTCTTTCACTTCAATTTGATGTCCTCGAAGCTAGGTCTTGAGCAGCCCTACTGATTATGAACAATTAAATGGATCTTTCAACATCATGTTCACACTCTTTGATCATTGGGACTGAGATTTGTCTCAAGTTTATACAAAATGGGAAGAAAAACAAAATAACTTCACTTCCATGAGTATGCAACAGAAAACCCATAGGCTCATTTTCCCTTGTAGCACTTAATTTTACCTCCACAAATTTGAATGGGATTCATTCTAGCTTTGATCCAAATATTTTTAGGCCTTTCAAAATTGACATAATTATATTCTCAACTTGTTAATCATTGTCACAGCTTAATCCTTTAGATTTGCACTCAATATAGTTCACTCAATGGGAAAAACAACTCAAAAGCTCAAAATCTATAGGACATGGAATGTTAGGGAAAGATATCAGAAAATGAAATATAGAAAAACCTACTTCTCATTGAGAGGACACCAAAACACACCCCAACTATACCTAGATCACCTAGACCCCACACACATTGGTAAAATAAGAAACCCAATTAGAAAGATCAAGTAAAGGTAATGCAAAGGGAGATGTGAAAAACAAAGAAAGTAGAGAACTTAAAGAAATATGAGAAGTAAGTGACCTAAAAGATACTTATACATCACACATGGACATACACTCCCCTTCTAACCAAAGACTTCAAGCTTTAAAAGGGATAGGACTAAAACTTGGCAACACTTAGATATGCTCAAGCTTCAAGACAGATAGGAGCCCTCAAAAGGATAAAACAAGGTATATAGGGTGAGTGAGGATTCTTGCTTGGTAGTGATCTGATTCAATGTAAAAATGGTAGCGGTTTGATTCTTCCTTGGTAGTGGTGAGATGGTTTTCTAGGATGTAAAAATGGATGAAACATGACGGAAGGCTAGGATTGAAGGAAAGGGAAGCACATGGATTGTACTTTTTTAAATCCATAGCCTTGTGACAAGTGTCACAAAGGGATTGGATGAGAGAGGAAGGTCAAAGTAGGTGGTCAAAGGGAGTTATGAGGGATAAGGAGTGTGGAAGAGAGATGTAAGAGGATTTAAAGAGCTATTACTAGTTTGTATAGGGATATAAGAAGAATGGGATGGGAGTTTGACTTTGGTTTGGGTTAGGAAGTCTTAACCCTTGGTTAAAGTTGTGCACATGTTTAGGAAGGGGATTAGGCTATACTTAGGAGGGAGTTAGGATGCAAGTGGTTTAGCCTTAATGAGATAGGTTAATTAGTTGGCTAAGCACAATTATCATGGGTGAATGGGTTGGATTTCAATAATCATAGGGTTTAGGAATAGTTAAGGGTTGGGGGTTGATTTATTAAATCATTTATTTAATAAAAGAGGATGTGGGATTAAAGTAAATAGGTATAGTGAAATTATTTACGTTTAATAGAAGAATGGGGATTTAATTGATAATTAGATAGGTTGTCATATGATTTTATCAATTGGACTATGGTTAATCAAATAAATAAATAAACTAGGGGATGACATTGAATTAATTAAATATGAAATATTTAATCAATGATACCTTAGGAGATGATTAAATAGGATTTCTTAAGTGATGTGATCAGATTTAGGTGTGTAGATTACATCACTTAACTAATCCTATCTAGTCATCTCCTAAGGCATCATTGATTAATATTTCATATTTAATTAATTCAATGTCATCCCCTAGCTAATTTATTTATTTGATTATTTATAGTCCAATTGATAAAATCAGATGATAGCTCAAAGTCTAATTTTCAATTAAATCCCTATTCTCCTATTAAATTAAATAAATTCATAATATCTAGTTAATTTAATCCTAAAATCCCCTTTGAATTAATAAATCATTTTAAATTGAATTATCAACCTCTAACCATTCCCAAATCCCTATCATTAGCTAAATTCAACCCATTCACCTGTGCTAGCCTTGCTTAGCTAGCTAATTAACCTATCTCATTAATGCTAACCCACTTGCATCCTAATTCCCTCATAAATTAAGGCTAATCTTCTTCCTAAACATGTGTAAAATTATAACCAAGGGTTAGGACTTTCTAGCCCAAACCAAAATCAAACTCCCATCCCATCCCTTTTACATTCCTATCCAAGGAATAATGCCTCTTTAAAGCCTCTTACATTCCTCTTCCACACTCTTGATCCCTCATAACTCCATTTGACAACCCATTTTGACCTTCTTCCCTTGTCCAATCCCCTTATGACACTTGTCACAAGGCTATGGATTTGAGAAAGCATAATCCATTTTCTTCCCTTTCCTTCAATCCTAGCCTCCCCTCACCTTTCATCCATTCTTACATCCTAGCCATCAATCTCACCACCCCTTGGTCTATAAATTAGACCCTTCCCCTCTCACAAATACCATCAACTTTCATGCAAATTAATAATTCCCCTTTGAAGAAAAAATCATTAAATCACACCATTACCATGTAGGAATTTCCACTCACCCCACATACCGTGTTTTACCCTTTTTGAAAGCTCCTATCCATTTTGAAGCTTGAGCATATCTGAGCACACATCCAACTATCATTATGGACATATCTAAGCATCCAAGTCACACTTGGGGAGCTTACCATACTTGGTTTTCATTGCCCTTATATGTGTCCTTTGTCCTCTCATACATTTGTCATATTATTTTAGTTTGTTAATGGTAGACTAATTTTAATATTCTTTACATACTAGGATATTTACTACATACATTTTCGCATGCCCAATGGGACTCAAACTCACAATCATCCGATTAGAGCTTAGATGGATGGTGAGGAGATGTTTAGGATGCAAGTTGTGCTCATGTTTAGGAATAGGATTAGGCTTAGCTTAAGAGGGGATTAAGATGTGTGTGGGTTAGCATTAATGAGATAGGTTAATTAGCTAGCTAAGCAAGGTGACCATGGGTGAATGGGTTGGATTTAGCTAATGATAGGGACTTAGGAATAGTTAGAAGTTGGGGATTTTATTTAAAGTAATTTATTAAATCAAAGGATATTTTAGGATTAAATTAACTAGATATTATGAATTTATTTAATTTAATAGGAGAACAGGGATTTAATTGATAATTATACTTTGAGTTTTCATCTAATTTTATCAATTGGGCTATAGTTAATCAAATTAATTAATTAACTAGGGAATGACATTGAGTTATTTAAATATGAAATATTTAATCTCCAATCCTTAGGAGATGACTAAATAGGATTACTTAAATGATGTAATCAAGTTTGGGTGTTGACATTTTTCCCCTCTTTGACATAGTGTTGGAATAATACCATTTCAAAGAAGTTTGACAATAGATGACACAAAGAAGATTTTTAAGACTTCCTAAACATGTGCACAACTTTAACCAAGGGTTAAAACTTCCTAACCCAAACAAAAGTCATACTCCCATCTCATCCTTCTTACAACCCTATCCAAAGTATTAATGGCTCTTTAAAGCCTTTTACACACATTGTCAACACTCCTCCCTCATAACTCCCTTTGACCACCCACTTTGGCCCTCCTCTTTCATCTAATCTCATTTTGACACTTTTCACAAGGCTATGGCTTTGAGTTTGCACAGTCCATGTACTTCCCTTTCTTTTAATCCCATCCTTCCCTTATCTTTCATCCATTCTTACATCCTAGCCATCCATCTCACCACCCCTTAGTATATAAATTGGACCCTTCCCCTCTAAAAAATATCATCAAATTTCATGAAAACTCACAATGCCCTTTGAAGAACAAATCATTGAGTCACACCATTACCATGCAAGAATTTCCACTCACCCCACACACCATGTTTTACCCATTTTGAAATCTCCTATCCATATTAAAGCTTGAGCATATGTGAGCACATCATTGTGGACATATCTAAATATCAAGATCCCACTTGGGGAGCTAACCATACTTGGTTCACATTCCTCTTCTATGTTTCATTTGTCCTCTCATACATTTATCATATAATTTTAGTTTGTGAATATTAGAATAACTTTATTTTTCTTTATAGAGTAAGATATTACTATAGACACATACAAGAGCAGAGTATTTGATAAATGTAAGTGATCCAAGGGATTATTGGATGTGAAGTTGGTGATCTAGTATCCAGATCAGAAGAAGAAGAGCAGTATGGTTGACAAGACAATGGAAGAGGAAGTACAAGTACAGTTCAATTCTATTATTCTTTAAGGAATAATAAAAAGATTAGTTGGATAGTAAGTTCAATGATCTTGCCCCTAAAGTTGTTTGGATAGGGGGTCCATCTTCCTTCTACAACTCCTAATAAGGTTGGAATCTCCTCATAGGGATTCAAAGTCTCTTAAGAGGGACTAACATGTACTAAATGTTTTTATTGACTCCTAATAGGGTCCATCCTCTAGCAAGGAATATTTATATTAGTACATCATTTTGTGGGTACTATCCCCACTGAGGTTTTTCCTTTGATCAAGGGTTTTTGTTATTAATATATCTAGTGTTATTATGTATGAGTATCTTGTTATGGTTATTTATTATATTGCTCATATGTTTAAGGATTACTAAGGATGGATTTTTTTATAATAGTTGGATAAATGATTCACCCCCCATCCCACCCTCTTAGTTGTATTGGTGGACTTTACTTTCTAATAATTGGTATTAGAGTATCAAGTCCTTGAAGAAAAAGATTAATAGCTTTGGGAGATCAATGGTGAGGTACTTCAAAAAAGAAAGCCCTAAGTTCAATAGAACTATCTATGATAGTTGGAAAGAAAAGATGAATACTTTTCTACTACGTATTGGTCTAGGATATTGGCTTTTGTAAAGAATGACAAAGTGATTATGGAAGAAGGAAAGCTTGAGGAATGTAGTGAAGTAGAAAGAGATTTGTTAATGTGCAATATATGATCCAGAGAAGTCTTGTTGACAACTCTTCTTGAAAATGAATATAGTTAGGTAAAATCAATAGAAACATCTCATAAGATTTGGATGGCTTTAGAATATAATTTGAAGGAGATAAGTATCCTAGTGTAATGAGATTTCAAAATTGGATATGTTCATTTCAAGATGCTAAAATGTTGGAAGATGAATATGTGAGAAGCTATATTGGTAGGATATCTTAGATTGTTGTAGGAATCAAATCCTATAATGGATCCAAAGAGGAGGTTGAGACTGTGTTGAATATCTTTGAAAACTTTGACACAACCATTCAAATAGGTAGCATAGATGGTTGAGCTATTAATACCCTACATTAAGAAGTTCCCTAGGTAGACTTTTCTTGGAAGATTGGAAGTAGCAGAATCAAGTTTGAGATAGTCTAGATAATTTACAACAATAAAGATAGCTTTTAGTGCCCTCATCCTTTCTTATCTAGAAGTACAAGCACCCATGGAGATTTTTCTAGCAGCAGTAGATCCAGATCTAAAGAAGACTGAAAGATTGAAGAAGGTATAACCCTACCTGTGAGAAAAGAAATAGATGATAACAAGATCTTTAAATGTTGGACTTGCAATGAATTTGGTCATTATTCCTCTAAGTGTCCTAGACGAGAGATAACGTATAAGAGAAATTTCAAGCCTATAAGACCTAGTGATTGTTTGTATGGAAATGAAGATGATGAATCTAAGGAAAGAGTTAAGAGTAAAAGTGGTGATGAATTAGGATTTATGGCTACAAAAGAAGAAAGTTTTGAAATTGAAAATAGAGAAGAAAAGCCTCAATTTTCTCAAGTTGAAAATAAATATGATTTCACATCGTATGACTAGTGAAATGAACAAGTTTTTTAAATGTAAAGATCATGATGGAGGTATTGCTAGAGTTGGCAACAATGCAACCTATCACATCACAAGGATAGGATCTTTTAATCTTAATGGAAAGACTAACACTAATGATTTTTTATTTTTTGATGGTTTAAATCATAACTTGTTTAGTATTGGATAGATAGTAGATAAAAGTTATTAGTTGTAATTCACAAAGAACACCTGCATTATCAAAGACAAGGATGCTAAGTTGATTGGAACATGTACAAGATCTAGAGGTAATGTATTTAAATTGAATCCTATTGAGATGACTTATTTGGTTGCAAAATTGGATAACAATTGGTTATGGCATAGAAAATTATGTCATATAAAATTTGATAACATTGTAAAGGAGAGTAGTACATTTGTAACTAATGATTTTCCTAGAACCACGAAGTTTACTAATGTTGTTTACAAAGAATGTATCATGGCTAAAAAGAAGAAGGTATCATTTCCTAGAAATAATTTTACTACTATAGAGAAGCTAGAGATTTTTTGTACATATCTGAGCATCCCTACCAGAACAAGAAGATTTTGTGGAGAAAGGTATGTCATAATTTTTGTTGATAATTTCACTAGAATGATGTGGGTGGCATTTCTTAAAGAAAATATGAAGTATTTGAGAAGTTCAATATATTTAAGAATAGAGTTGAAAATGAATTTGGAGTAAAGATTAGATTTTTGAGATCAAATAGAGGTTTTAGTTTACTCCTAGAGAGTTTAACATGTTCTATGAAGAAAATGGAATTAAGAGATAGTTGTCATCACCTAAGAACCTTGACCAAAATGGGATAGCAGAAATGAGAAACAAATTAGTATCAAAGGTAGCAAGATCAATGATGTTTGAAAATAATGTGTCCAAAACATTTTGGAGAGAAGTAGTTAATACAATAGTATACAACATGAACAATGTGCAAATCAAAAAAGGTACAAATAAGACTCCTTATGAATTTTGGTTTGGTCATATACCCTCAAAATTCTTGGAAGTAAAGCATTTCATAATTTTTGAAGTGTTACATAAATAGAGATGATGATGTTTGTAAGTTTGATCCAAGAAGTGATGAAGGCATGTTCCTTGGTTATTCATTGGAAAGAAAAGCTTATACATGTTTTAATCATATAACTAAGAAAATTTTTGACTATGCAAACATGAAAGTACAAGAAAATTTTGGAGTCAAAGAAAGGATGATGGATTATAATTATGATAAAGAAGAAGACATTCCCATATTTGTTAGAGAGAATTTATAAGCTTTCTTTGAGACTAACAATGAATTGCAAAATGATGTACAAATTGTTGAGGAAAGAGGAGAACAAAGAGAGGAGATAAGAGTTAAGATAGAAACTTCCATGCCTAATAGGAACTTGGAAAAGAATAACTCCATGGAGAAAATCATTGGAAGCAAAGACAAATGAGTAATGACAAGAAAAAAAGTACATGAGGAATTATTTTTTATTTTTGAGGTTGAGCCTAAGAGTGTAGATGAGGCATACAAGGATAATCACAAGATTTGAGCAATGAAGGAAAAACTAGATCAAATTGTGAAGAATGATTCATGGAAACTAGTTCCTAGGCCTGAAGACAAAAATGTTATAGGAACTAAATGGGTATTCAGAAATAAGATGACCAAACAAGGTGAAGTTGTGAGAAACAATGATAGATTGGTATGCAAAGGTTATTTATAGTAGGAAGGAATAGATTATGAAGAAACACATGCCCCTATAGCTAGAATGGAAGTAGTGAGAATGTTCTTGGCTTATGTAGCAACTAAGAAGTTTAAAGTGTATCAAATGGATGTCAAGTCAACCTCTCTAAATGGACAACTTGAAGAAGAGATTTACATTGAGTAGCATGAAGGATTTCCTTTGACAAAAGAAAATGATATGGTATGCAAATTAAAGAAAGTATTGTATGGTCTAAATAAAGCACCCAAAACATGGTATGCAAGATTGGATAAGTATTTGGAAAAACTTGGATTTCTAAAGGTACGACAAATGCTAACTTATATTTGAAAGAAATTAAGAATGGTTTATTGATAATTGTGATATAGTCTTTAGAGGCAATGATGAAGCAAGTGATAAGTTTATTGAAGAGATGAAGAATGAATTTGAGATGAGCATGATTAGTGAGATGAAGTTTTTCCTAGGTTTATATAGTGTACAAAACAATAGTGTACAAAACAATTATGGTATTTTCATTTCATAGGCTAAATATTAAAAAAACTTGTTGAAAAGATTTGGCTTGAAAATTTGTAAGCCTATTGGTACTATTAGTTTTTGGTGACAAATCACAGAAGTACTGTACATACTCCATAATTTCTTAGTGGGGTTTAGGGTTAGGTAGGGATTTGGGGGTAGGATCTCCCAATACAATCATGACTAATAGGCCAGGGTTGTCGAGGGTTCAGGGTCGAAGCCTACAATAAATTTTTGGGGGGCTATTTTATTGATATTTTTTTGGGTTGACATGTTGTAACTAATTTTAATCCTAAACCAATGAAAATATTTGTATAAAATGGCTTAGGGTTAGAGATTTCATAAGGTATGATGTGATAATTTATTCTTGGGGTGGTATTGAGTTGTAAGGAATTATGGACAATAATCAGGTTGTAATCACTGGATAATAATATTGGACTCAATGTTTGGTGGACATAGTCCAAGGATTGGGTAAACCATGTTAAATCTTGATGTCTTGTGTTCTGTTATGTGTAATTTAATATTTTATTATATTGGTTATATTTTCATTTAACTTTTATTTATGTCTATGGGTAATCCTAACAAGAAGTATCAAAGCTAGACTATCCTCAATTTTTTTAGCTATCCCCTATAGGAAAATCACATAGTTGAGTGGGAGTCTCATGGTTGAGGGGGACCAATGATAGATGAGGGTAAGCCAAAGGTTGATAATTTTAATGGTAAAAACATTTAGTTATGGAAAGTGCAAATGGAGGACTATCTCTATTAAAAGGATTTATGGAAGCCATTAGAAGGAAAAGCCAAGAAATAGAAAACTATGATAGATGAGGGCTTGGATGTTTTAGATAGAAAGGAACTTGAAAGTATTCAATTATTTTTGGAACCATCAATGAATTGTAACATTATAAAAGGGAAGATGATGGAAGAGTTGAAGCAAATCCTAGTGAAACTATTTGAAAAGCCCTCCATTTCAACTAGGTATTTCTCATGAAGTGTTTATTTGCTATAAATATGGCAAAAGGTAGATCTATTTTAGATCATTTAAATGCATTTAATATATTTGATATTTATTTAGCTTCTCTAAATGTCAATTTTGATGAATAAATTAGGGCTCTCTTGATTTTGTGTTCTTTGTCTGAAAGCTTGAATGACTTGGTAATTGTTGTGAGTAATTCTATTTCTGGAGCTAATATCATAAAATTTGATGATGTGATTAGTGTTATTCTAAGTGAGGAAACTCATAGGTTAACCTTAGGTGTATTTGCATCAAGAAGTGCTTTGAATGCACAAAGAAGAGGCAGAATGATTGAGAAAGGAAGTAATTATGGAAATTGTTAGAAATCAAGAGGAAAGTCAAGAGGTCTCAATCTAGAGAATTGAGGGATTATTGGTACTATGGGAAACTAGGGCATAAGAAGAAAGATTGCTGGACTCAAAAGAATAGTGAAGTAGATAAACTAGAAGGGAACAAGAAGGCAAATATGGTAAGTAAAAAATCCTGCTTTGCTTCTTACTTTAGAAACTATTGATGATTCTTGGGTTTTAGATTATGGGGCTTCATTTCATGTTGCACCCCATAGAGGTTATTTTATTGATTATTCCTAATGGGATTTTGGACTTGTTTATTTGGGGGGTAATAAACCCTATCAGATTGTTGGAAATAGAAAATTCAATATTAAGTTGTAGAATGGGAATAATTGGCCACTACATGAGGTAATGCATGTTCTAAGGTTAAGTAGGAATTTAATTTTAGTAGGGCAACTCAATAATGAGGGTTGCATAGTTACTTTTAATGATAAAACTTGGAAGGTTTTGAAAGGTTTCCTTGTAGTAAAAAAAGGTGTAAATGTGGGAACCCTATATCTTTATAAGGGTCATAATGTTCCTTCTACTTTAATTGTTTCAAAGAAAAATGAATGTTCAGGAACAGTTGCTATTAGAGTTAATAATTAATTAATTATTAATTATTTATTCTATTTACTTAAGCTTACTTAGGTTAATGCATTTATTTAATATTAAGTATTTAATGCATGTAGTGATGAGTTGTTGACAACATGGGAGTTTGTTCCCTTCTAGCATGTTCCACCTTTTTGTGGAAGAGTGCTTACTTTTCAACCTTATCTTCTACCTCTTTCTAGCTTGTTCTACAAGCTTCCTTGAGGCCTTTATAAGCGGTCCCTCTCTCATTGTAAATTCATCCATTCACATAGCAATTTCATTTTTCCTATTGTGAAATATTTTCTCTTGCTTTGTTTCCTTCAAGCTCTTTCTCCTTAGGTTTCTCTTCAGCAAGCTATTTGCACTACAGGTGATCTTGGTGACTGTAGAGTTGGATTTCATCAACTCCTACATGGTATTAGAGCCTCTCTACTACTTCTTGTTCGAAGGTTTTTTGTGAAGCTGCGATTTGGAGACACAAACCTTAGTTTGTTTGTGATTTTTTTCTTCAATTGGGAGGAAGAGCATTTTTTTTAGTATTTGAAGAAAAAGGAGAAAGAGGATTTGACATAATAGATCTGATATTTTTTGGGCTTTTTTCTTTATTTTTTGGAGGTGAGATAGCAGTGATTCAGAAAAAATAACTACAGAGGTAATTTTTAAACAATGATATCTCCCTCATACGAACTCATTTTTTCAAGAATTTTTTTTTGTTTTGGGGTAGAATTTTGTGATCTACACATTGGTGAAGGTTGTTTGACATCTCTATTCTTGAATTTTTTTTCAACTCACAAATTTTAATTTTTGCCACTTTAAATGCTTTGTACTGGCTCATCTAGACACATAATCAAGTTCCATTTTTTTTGAAAGTGAATTTTTTTGTCTACTTTCCAGATCTGTAGTTAGATTATAGGTTTTGTGGATAGAAATATTACTTTCATAAATAGGCCCTAAATTGGCTATTGTAATCACACTAAGTAAAGAGTGCCCAATTTATACATTGTGTGTGAGGGGGCGGGGAGCATTTTCTTTTCTGTAATTTACTTCAAAATAAGACCCTTCTACTTCTGTCTTCTTCTTTCTCTCAATGGTAGATCCATCTATGACCCATCTCACACCACACAACTACCACACCTAGAAGACACAAATGACATGACTTCTCATGTCAAGGGGCTTATGGTCATGTATGGATGACAATCAACCTATTCTTACATGAGCTTTTGAGGTTCTTCAGTATAGGAACAAAATGGATGAGGCCATTGAATTGATTGCACTGAAAATTTTAGACAATCTACTATTTGACTTAGATGGTTTAACTACTCCATGAGCTTATTGGCTCAAATTTCAAACCTTTTTTGGCCAAGTGAATGAGTTTTGGGCACTTCAGCTAGATGCAGAGTTGATTTCTTTGACACCTGATAGCTTTCCCACCATTGAGGACTTCTTGATGAAGTTCAAATCTCTACGTACACTTTTGCAGGGATGTGGGAAAACCAAGACAAATGATGGGTGTATCTTTTTCATACTCTTAAAGTTGAGGGGATAGCATCATATCTTCTCTTCCACTTTCTACTCCACTATGGATGCCTTGGGTGACAGACATAGGATGCCTTCATTTGAGATATTTTTTGATCGGCTAACTGGTGAACAATCGAAGATCACTCAAATGGATTTACTTTTAGGTTCACAATCACAAGCATTGCTTGCTAAGGACACACAAGAGTAGAAGTCAAAATGGATATTAGATCCCTCTTCTACTAGTTCATCAGCTTCTAAGAAGAAGAAGAAGAAGAAGACTGAGACTCCATCCTGTTCCTATTGTGGGAAATGATCTCATGATGAGGCACATTTTTTTTTGAAGAGATTTGATGGCTATGAGAAACAAAATGCAAATTTGCAAGCTCTTCTTCAAAAGAACACTATTTCTTGTCCATCCTCTTCTACCTCACAGGGGTCTGCATTTTAGTCTTCTTCCACATCCTTGCCATCTACATCAGATCTTGGAAAGGGTCATGCATTATAGGCTATGATTACATCTCCTTCACAGGTTCCTTGGATACTAGATTTAGGTGCTTCTCACCATATGACATCTTCTCAAGGTGTCTTCTCTACTCTTGAGGCTTCTCCTATTCCTCATATTCTCATGGGAAAAAAAACTATGCTACCAGTCTACAGGAAAGGTTTAGCTCACATCCAAGATGGTATATTCAATGATGTATTGTATGTTCCATCTTTGTCTACCAACCTTCTCTCGATTTCTCAAATTACATGCAGTGGATTAGGGAAGATAGTTGAGTTCACTATTGATTCAGTCTTCATTCGAGATCATGTAATAGGAGGTCTTATTGTTATACGGGTAGTTGATCCTTCCACTCATCTCTACACCTTCTTGTACTTTGGTCCACCATCTCTATTGTTGGAGCACGACTCTTCTCTTTTATAGGAGCATCATGTGGTGTAGTCAGGATACTTGAACCTTTGTATTGTTCCTGAGATCCCTATTTTGACTACTACACCACATCTAGGTGAGGGCTTTCCTCCTCTACAAGATTTTTCTTTTGCTCTACTTGATCCTCCAGCTTTATTCATTGAGACTCTAGGAGCACTTGTTGTAGATACTACAATGGACATTCATGAAAGTGTCATCACACCTGCCTTGGGGATTCCCTTTCTGGTTCCTCATACATTCTACTCTAGGTATCAGCTAGACTTTCTAGTTTTGCCTCTTATTCATGAATTCCCTTGTTACATACCCTTGTTTCTTCCACATTGGAGTTGCATTGGTTCGATCCCTCCTTTGGGGGCTCTTTTATTTTGGGGAGGCTTTAGTATCTCTCATGGGGGGACTAGTTGTACTTATGGTTTTGAGCGGGTCTCTTGACATTTTTTTGATGGAAATTGTCCTTGTGGGTATAAGTTGAGGCCTTCCTTCACTTCATATTTTCTACATGTTATTTTTACCTCTTTTTGGGGGAGGGTGTACATGGGTACCTAACATGGCCTCATTGTTGAGACCCATTCTGCATTTTCATCTTAGTTTTGGGAGCTTAAGGCATTCCCCTAAGTTGCACTTAAGGGGGGGTGTTAGAGTAAATAAGTAAATATTTATTTATTATTTATTCTATTTACTTAAGCTTACTTAGGTTAATGCATTTATTTAATATTTAGTATTTAATGCATGTAGTGATGAGTTGTTGACAACAAGGGACTTTGTTCCCTTCTAGCATGTTCCACCTTTTTATTAAAGAGTGCTTAGTTGTCAACCTTATCTTCTACCTCCTTCCAGTTTGTTCTACAAGCTTCCTTGAGACCTTTATAAGCGGCCTCTCTCTCATTGTAAATTCATCCATTCACATAGAAATTTCATTTTTCTTATTGTGAAATATTTTCTCTTGCTTTGTTTCCTTCAAGCTCTTGCTCCTTAGGTTTCTCTTCGGCAAGCTATTTGTATTGCAAGTAATCTTGGCAACTGCAGAGTTGGATTTCATCAACCCCTACAGTTGCTACAGTTGAGTAAGGAGAACAAAAAAATATTGTAGATTCTAATACAACACTATGGAACAATAGACTTGGTTATATGAGTGAAAAAAGGTATGAAATTACTTCATTCAAAGAAACTTTTTTCCAGGTCTAAAATGTGTCAATATGGATTTCTGTGAAGTTGTGTGTATGGGAAACAAATGAGAGTTAGTTTTGTGAAGAGTGGGAAGGAAAAGAAAAATGAGAAATTAGAGCTAGCACATATATATGTATGGGGACCAACTTAGGTATCTTCCCTTGGTGGTTGTCATTATTGTTTGACATTCATCATGATGCAACTAGAAAAGTATGAGTTTATTTCCTTTTATAGAAATTTGATGAATTTCAAACTTTTAAGAAATGGAAATGATTAGTTAAGAATGAGACTGGTAAAAAGACAAAATATCTCAGATTTGATAATGATGGTGAGTATTACAAAAAGAAATTTGAACATTGTTGTTACTATAATTGTAATTGTAGATAGAAAATTGTTCCAAGGACTCCACAAGAAAATGGATTGGATGAATGCATGAACATGACAATAATGGAGTATAAAAGGAGCATGAGGTTGCATGTTGGGATGCCCTTCAACATGTGGGTTGAGACTATAAATACCACTATGTATTTTATTAATAAAGGTCCCTCTACTCCTTTTAGTTGTGGTATTCTAGAGGAAGCATGGATTGGTAAGAAGGTGAGTTATTCTTTTCTCAAAATCTTTGGTTGTGAATCATTTGAACACATTTAATCTAAAAATAGTACCAAGATAGAAGCTAAGTAAAAAAAAAATGTATTTATTGGATATGACATTGATGAATTTGGTTATAGGCCTTGGGATTTTGAAAATCATAAAATTGTAAGAAGTAGGGATTTTATTGTCAATGAGAAAGTGTTGTACAAAGATCTATTGCAGCAACATGAGAAGAAAGAAAATGACTATGTAGTCCTGGATGATACTTAAAATAAAGATGTTGTAGTAGTTCCTTGTTCTCTGCAACAATAGAAACAACAAGTACCACACACCTTAGTGAATGTTAGATAGTCAACAAGGATAAGTAGACCTCCAAAAAGATTTTCTCCCTCTTTGTACTCTATTTTACTGGCTGATGTTGGTGAACCAAAATGTTGTGGTGAAGTTGTATAGATAGATACAAAAATTCAATGGGAGTCTACAATGAATGAAGAAATGGACTCCTTGCTAAGAAATCACACTTGGGATTTATTCAAGTTGGTTGGATGTAAAAGGGTTTTATACAATAAATGGGTTTGTAGGTTGAAAGAAGAGGATGGAGGTACAAAAAGATTTAAAGTTGGGTTAGTTGTAAAATGATTTGCATAGAAAAGGGTATTGATTTTTATGAGATATTTTCTTATGTTGTTAAAATGATTTCTATTTGTACTATTTCAACTATTGTGGCTACCAAAGATTTGCATTTGGAGAAGCTTGATGTTAAAAAAAAATTCTTTATGGTGATTTGAATGATGACATGTATATTGCACAACCATAGGGATTTGAGGTCAAAGGTAAGGAGAAAGTGTGTAGATTGTAGAAAATTTTATATGGCTTGAAGCAAGAACCTCAAGAATAGTATATTAAATTTGACAATTTTATGTATGATCATGGTTACCCTTAGTGTCATTCTAATCATTGTGTTTATTTTAAGATCTTAGATGATGATAGTTACATTATTTTATGTTTATATGTTGATGATATGCTTGTAGCTAGGTCTAACATGGATCACATTATGGGGTTAAAACAATAGTTAGCACATTCATTTTCTATGATGAATTTGAGGGTAGAAAAATAAATCCTTGGTATGAAAATTTATAGAGATAGAAAGAACAAAAAATTTACATTGTCTCAGGCTGATTATATTGAGAAGGTGTTACAACATTTCTCTATGGAGAATGCTAAATTTGTTAGCACACCTTTGCCTGGTCATTTGAAATTGACCAAGGAGATGTGTCCAAAGACAAAAGAAGAGGAGGATAAGATGTCCAAGGTACCTTATGTTTTAGCTATAGGAAGCTTAATGTATCCTATGGTATGTACTAGGCCAGATATTGCACATGTAGTGGGAGTTGTTAATAGGTATATGAGTCATCTAAGGATTCAGCATTGGAATGCAGTCAAATGGATTCTTAGATATTTGAGAGAAACATCTAGTAACTGTTTACATTTTGGGGGCTCCACTATTGATTTGTAAGGCTATGTTGACTTGAATTTAGCAAGGGATATTGATAATAGAAAAAGTACTATGGGTTATGTATTTATTGTTGGTGGGGTAATAGTGAGGTAGGTTTCTTGATTATAGAATGTTAATGCTTTATGCACTATAGAGGTAGAGTATGTTGGTGCTATAGAGGCAACCAAGGAGATGATATGGCATTAGTTCTTCCTAGAAGAATTTGGACACCCACATAGGGATGATATCTATTTACATATACCTAGAGTGTCATTCATCTTGAAAAGAACTATGCTCTGCATTCAAAGACAAAACACATATAGTTGTGGTATTATTTCACTCAGTAGTTTTGGATGATGGATAGCTAAAGTTGGGCAAGATAAACATAGATGACAATCTACCATATATGTTTACAAAGGTAGTGATAAGGGAGAAGTTAAACTCCTCTTCATGTTTGGTTAGTATTCTTGAATAAAAAAAATAAAAGAAAAACTGAGTCAAAGGTGGTTTGATCTAGTATGAACCTCATGGAGTAGCGACATTACTTCAAGATCAGTGTCCAAGTGGGAGATTATTGTCTAGTGTAGAGCATAATCAGTCTTCAAGTGGGAGATTGTTAGTTTGTGATGACTAGTCAAGGATGTATTATACATACTCCATAATTCCTTGGTGGGGTTTAGGGCTAATTTATCAGCATTTTTTGGGCCGACATGTTGTAGCTAATTTTAACCCTAAAGTAGCGAAAATACTTGTATAAAATAACTTAGGGTTAGGGATTTCATAAGGTGTGATATGATAATTTATTTATGGTGGTATTGAGCTATAAGGGATTATAGATTGTAACCAGGCTGTAATCAAAGGATAATAATAATATTGGACTTGTTGTTTGGTGGACATAGCCCAAGGATTGGGTAAACTATGTTAAATCTTGGTGTCATGTGTTCTCTTCTATGTGATTTATTATTTTTTGATATTGGTTATATATGCATGTAACTATTATTTATTTCTATGGTTAATCCTAATAGGTACACCAATGATAACTAGTCACAAGTTACCTAGCAAAGATGAGACACCTATAGTTGAGAAAAATAAGTATAGATCAATGGTTGGAGGTTTGTAATATTTGACTCACACTAGACTAGATATAAAAAATGTAGTTGAGGTTGTAGCTAGATTTAAAGCTAATCCTAAGGAGTTTCATTATTTAGTAGGGTGACTGCACCAAGATGGTGTACAAAAAAGGGGGTATAAGTGGATATATTTTCTCTGAAATTAGGCAAGCCTGAACTTGGACAAGACATGTGAGGGTCATTGATTAAAAATGACAAGATGTATAAAAAATATAAATTGTAGTATCCTGAATCTACTTTCTAAAATACTAGAGCTTATACAAAATGGATAAGATTAGGTGGGTCAAACCCTACACACAAAAAAAACAATCCTTAATTTTTTTAGAAAACATAACATAGTTGTTTTTGTGTGCAACACAAAATATTCAATTATATTTAGTATCTTGAATATCCCTTTGGTAGGATGATAGATAAGAATCATATCTATAAGTTGTGTATTTTTTTGTAATTTTATGATGAATACTTTTTTATTATGAATTATTGAACTAACTACATGCTGAAATTTGTGTAGTTGTTCATATGTTGAGCATAACTTGCATCAAAATAATTGAAAAGGAAAACTTTTTTTAAAAAAATTGTATAGAATCAAGTGTAGAATAGTAATACATAATCTATTTTGAATTTGGTTAAGTATATAAAAATTTATTTAAAAAATGGTAGACATATGTTTATGAGGAATGTCAAGGCATTTATAAAAGTATTTAAAGATTATAATGTTAATGTTGTCCAAATAAGAAAAATTTATATGGTTAGAAAGATAAGAAGGTGTGTAATATTATGGTGGTGATTTTAGAGATACCCACTTCACCATTAGAAAACTTGATGAAGGCAAAGACAAGAATTCATCTTAGAAGATAAAAAATGTCTAAAGGAAGAAAATTGGAGGTAAAATAGTCTCCCATGCCTTTGGGTCATTTACCTATGCTATCACCAAGCCATAACTCGATTGGGTTTCTAGGATTCAAATAACTTGATCAGGTTATGAAATGAAAATTTGCATTCAAAACCCAATCAGGTTTTGAATAATTAAAAGTAGGTTTTACTCTAAAGGCTAGAACTTTCACATATAGAGTCCAATTGACTCTGTTCAAAATGCATTGGAAAGATATTGAATAGACATACAAAATGATATAGATAAATCAATCCTATGCTATCAAAATTTAACTTGCCTTCAATTTTAATTAAGCGTAATCTAAAACAAATTTTCATTGTTTTTGAAATGCATAATCAATAGATAAATATGAATGCTAACATAGTATTAATTATCTCTCTTTCAAAAATACATACACAAAATCATTCACCAACTAACTTCTTACCCTTACACATTGTCTCTCAAAAAGTAATCCCTAAGCCCCCTCTTTCTCACTAAACCCTAAACTCTCTCTCCATGCTATCCCACTCTCTCTCTCTCTCTCTCTCTCTCTCTCTCTCTCTCTCTCTCTCTCTCTCTCTCTCTCTCCCCATCATATGCCCCAATCTCTCTCTCTCTCTCTTCTACATCCCTCTTTATCCATCACTTGATCTCTCTCTCACTCTCTCCATCTCTATCTCACTCTCTTTTATCCTATCTCCTCTCCTTCCTTCATATCCCCTAATCTCTCTCTCCTATGTCCCTCTCTTTTCATTAATCAATCTCTCTCTCTATAATATTCCTCTCTCTTCATCACTTCATCTCTCTCATTCTCTCCATCTCTCTGTCACTCTCTATTATCCTATCCCCTCTCTCTCTTCCTATCCCATAGTCTCTCTCTATCTCTCTCTATGTGAAGTTCCCATTCCAAGGATCAAAGGTCAGGGAGAGAGAGGGGAGTTAGGGATTAGAGGTTAGAGAGAGAGTGAGGGGGGGAAAGGAAGAGATAGAGAGTATGGGATATGAAGAAAGAGAGGGGATAGATAAGAGAGAGTGAGAGAGAGATGGAGAGAGAGCAAGAGATAGTGGGATAGGATGGAGAGAGTGACATGGGATTATACATGGATAGAGAGAGTGAGTAATATGGAGAAAATCGGTTAGGATGGAGAGAGACAGAGAGAGGGGTGGGAGGATAGGATAGAGAGAGTAAGAGAGACAAGGGAATATATGTTTGTGAGAGAGAGAGAGAGAGATAGAGAGATAGAGAGAGAGAGAGAGAGAGAGAGAGAGAGAGAGAGAGAGAGAGAGAGAGAGAGAGAGAGAGGTTAGGAGTTTTCATGAGAATGAGAGAAGCTAAGAGTTAGTAAGAGAGAGAATAGGAGTTAGTGAGTGAATGAGTAAGTGAATTTTTTTGTGGAAAAGGGATAGAGAGAGTAAGAGAGATGATAGAAAGATAAAAACTATCATAATACTCTTACCTACCTATTCACCCCATGTTTGGAAAATAATTACTACTTATTTTATACCATGATTGATTATAATGGATGGTAGAGATAATATTGATTTCCCACTATTATTTTAGTTGTATAATGTTGTAGAAATCTTGAATATCTTTCCAATTAATTTCAAATTGAGTCAATTAGAATCCATATGTGAATGTAATGGCTTCTAGAGTGAAGCCTATTTTTATTTCTTCAAAACCCAATTGGGTTTTGAATAAACCAATTGGGTTTTGCATAACTTGATTGGGTTTTGAATAGATTTTTCATCCTAGAAACCCAATCAGGTTTCAAAGTCTAATCAAGTTTTTTTTAAATGTTTTTTTGCTAGGCTTGGTAAAGAGCCTAGCTACTTTTTGAAATTTCATATCATCTGATCAAGCTTTTAAAAACCCAATTAGGTTATTGAAAATTTCTCTTTATTTTTTATTATTTTTTTTGGGGGGGGGGGAGGTGTCCACTTTTTTGTACACCATCTTGGTGCTCATACCTAGCAATAAATAGGATATTTAGCTATTTGAAGGGGACACCTAATTATTTAATATGGTATGTATACACTTGAAAAGGTGCACTTCTCTAAATCATTCTATTCGAGGTTCTCCATAGATTGGAAAGCTCGAATGCCGACTTAGAGCTCCCTAGTCATGGAGTGCAAGGGGCATACAAATAAGCATATAAGAGCTCTCAGATGAGCCTTAGAAATGCAGCCCTTGCTAGTAAACCACAAAATGGGAGATTCTTTAGACAAGAGCAAGAGTGCTAGTGTCAAAGAACTCTTGGATCATGCAATGCAAAAATGAAACTATATTAGGATGAGATGCAAAATGCAGCTATGCTAAAACATGTATGAGAGTGTTACAATACCATTATTAAGCTATGTGAGATAGATTATTGCAAAATAGAAGCTAAACTAACATGAAACATGAATCTAAGCTAAAATGCTATGGTATGAGAGAATGTAGACAAGAAATAGAAGTTCTCCACAAAGATCCAAAGAAACTTGTTAAAAAAACCTGCAGCATAACCATATTCAAATGATGGATTGATTGAGGGGGAAAGCTCTCTCCCTTTTAAATATGTATGGATGGTAGAGATCAAGATGAAGATGATGGATGATCAACGATGGAATTCAAAAAGACGAGTGATCCATGTGCACACACAAGTCAACCAATTGAATATAAGTTGACTTGTCATATAAGACAAAAGTCACAAAGCCTTTTCTTTTAATTGCAAAATAGAAAAAGGACTTTATGTGTGCACTTTAAGTGGGTTAGAAGAATGGGGTCTTTTATTTAATTAAAAGGGGATATGTTCTTTTAATAAAATAATGAACTTAGGATAGCATAGTCAAACTATAGGTTATAATCAAATAAATTGATTATTAGTAATTTGGCTTAGATAAGTGATTAAATTAATTTAGCCAAAATGTTGAAAAGGGGGCTAATAGTCTAGATGACCATTTTTAGGTGATTACATTTGCCCCTCTTTGACTAATGCGTGATCGATCTGGGAACACATTATGTCAAAGAAAATCAAAGCCAAGTAGGCGATGATAGATATAGATGTCTAATTCTGAAGAGTGAAATGCAGAAATAGATAGCAAGTCCTGAATGCACAACCTAATAGCAGTAGTACTAAACACTAGGAAGAGATGATGTCAGAATTCAAGAAGAATACTAAAACTTAGAAAATTAGATAGAGTGAGAGCAAGTGAGAAGATCAAACAAATGCTCCTAAGAAGTGATAGAGTATAACAATTAGCAATAGAGTATTTCTGCCCCCTCGGGATCAAAATCGAAATGAGGTAAGGGGATGTAGAAACTGGCTAAACATGAGACAATTAGAATAGAGCAATGCCCAAGATGACAGATAGATGATTAGAACCCAAGAATGACTATAAGAAACTGATAAAATGCCCCAGTTTGACTAGAGTTGACCTTGAAGGATATAGCATAAAAATAAGGTCGAAATGAGTAGAAAGGTGATTTTAGACATGAAATAGTGAATTTAAGTAGATATGAAGTATGGAAATGATGAAGACATGAAGAAATGAAGATGCCCCAGTGATGATTCAGAGATTAGACCTCAAAAGGTTAGCTAACTGCTCAGAAGAAAGTAGAATTTTAAAAGACAATTTTGACCATCAAGATGAACTCGAATTTGAATTTTGATCCCGAAAATGAATCTAGGATGTCAAAATTATTTAAGAGGTCAAAACTTTATATAATGTGATGACAAGATAGAAAAGAGATGAAGCGAAAGATTAAGAAGGTGAAAAGACATGAACAAGAAGAAAGTAAAGAAATATATGAAAGGAGTTAGCTGATATGTCCACAAAAATATGAAGAGAGAGCTCTCTCCATATGCAAGAATATAAGATTAAGCTAGAAAATGAACTTAAAATGCAAGCTAATATGCAAAGTGGTTTACCAGCAAGAAGCACATAACATTTAGACTCTTAATTTCATCATTGAGCATTTATTAGGGACATCATGAGATCATACAACCATCACTAGTATAACTATGAGGATATGAATATGATCGATATTAGATAGGTATGTGGAAATCCAATCTAAGCATCAGAGACATGTAAGTCAAGATAACTACGTGATTAGATTCCTTAAGTTTAATTTAGCAAGATTACACCTGTATCAAGGCATAAGCACCAGGATAAACCATAAGTGCAGTCTTGCAAAACAGTCAAGGATGATACATTTGTAAGTCAACGTGTTGAATAAGACCAGCATAAATGCTTACAACACTATAGACAAACAAAATTATACCCACAAGCAGAAATCAAGAAAACATGCCCCATGCCCCCAGTCTTCTAGTCAATGACATCCTCGAAAGACTATTAGGGAGGGAACACATGGCAAAGAAATCATCATATACAACACACAAAGTAGATAAATATTAGCATAGCTCAATCATTTAAATGTTAAAGTGCGTGTGTGTAAGTCACTTGACCATTTTTTCAAGACTGGATTCTAATAGTGAGAAATATTACGACATTGGAGACTGTAGGTAAACTATCTATAAAGTGTTGAAAAACACTTGATGTCAAAGTGGGTGGGGGTAGTGTTGATAAATATTATTTTGTGAGTTGTCAAAGAAACCCTAATGCACAAGAATACCTCAATAGGCTAAGAAGTTGTGCCCCCAAGATGAGGACATGAAACAATTCCAAGTTAGGAAATGTGTAGCAAAATAGGTGATTGAGACCGATAAACAGAGGTGCAAGGGTCTCAAGTAGCACCTGTTTCCAAGTTTTCACCACTTGACAGATTTTTGTTAGGAATTTTTTCAATTTTTTTGTATTTTTATATTTTTGACTTTTTTGGTGATACATCAAAGTGCCTATTGCTAGGTTTTCACTAAGATGATAATTTTTTCAGGACATTTTTTAATTTTTAGGATTTTTTTTTAGGATCATATATGATTTTTTTTGGAATTTTTTATAAGGTTTTAGAGATTGCTAGTTCTCGAGCAAGATCACATCATTTTCTCCTAATGTCTAGCAAGGTATAGGACATGATGGAGAAACAAGCTAGTGGATAAGCAATAATGCATAAGAAAGGAATGTGAAGCAAGTGAAAGTGATCCTCAAGGACTGACTCCTCAAGAGTACCCAAGCTAGGGAAAGAGGTGAAATAGTCATATGAAGCATGTTTTGGATAAGCAATGGAAGTAATGAGAAAGATAGCATGTAGGATAAGAAATGAAACCAACAAGTGCGATAGCATATAAGATAAGCAATGGAAGCCAATGAGTAAGATAGCATGTAGGATAAGCAATGGAAGCCAATGAGAGAGATAGCATGAAAGCGTGCAATCCAAGAGAGTAGCCATGTCAAGAGACCTATGAGAACCATGTTTCATTTATTATGATCAAGACCAAGGAGTCAACTAGATAGGATAGTGATGGGATAGAGAAATAAAAATAAAGCTCAAGATGGAGGCTATGAGGGAATGAGAAAGCACAAATAGAGAATCTCATGGATAAGATAGCCAATATGCAAAGATAGCTCAACATTTTCAAGATCAAAGAGAGAAGAGCGGATAGATGGATGGTGAAAGAATTACGCATGATGCTTGTTTGCCAAGTTTTCATCATGGTACTTATCCAAGGTGCCACAAGAAGTAGTTTTCACCATAGGATAAATTTATTTCTCTTTACTTTTGCTACCAAGGTGCCACAAGAAGTAGTTTTCACCAAGGCACATTTTCATTTTTTCCTTTTCTTTTTTCTTTTTCTTTTTTGAAATTTTAGAAAGAGCTCAAGCTTTGTCAATTTAGATAGTGCTCTTCTAGGAAAGATAAGCCATGATAAGACAAGACCATAGAAAGGTATGCTCAAAGATGTTGATAGGGTGATGAAAGAGAAATGGTAGTAGGAAGAGTATATGGAGGATAAGAGTTCATGTATAGAAAGTTAGTGTAAGCTTTAGAGGATTTCATGAGGGTAGTTGAAATATTGTACAAGATCAACATTGACACACACTTTGAAGGGTATTGGAATGATGGAGGAATCATGGATGAAATAGCTTGAGATTTAGATCTATGAGAAGGCAAAAAAGATTTGGAAAAAAGTGGAGTGGAAGGCTTTGGAATATTTTTAGGAAGATTTTTAGAAGAAGATGGAATGGAAGCCTTTGGAAGCTTGAATGTCAACTTTGAAGTATTTTCAATATTAAAGTCTTTTAAAAGAGACTTGGGAATCCACATAGCTTTAGATTTTCCTTGTTCTTTGGGTGCTTGAGAGTGCATTTCTTCAATGATGGATTTAGGAACCCACATTTTCTTTGATTTAGCTCTCTTAATAGTGGACCTTTGTAGTCTCTTTTGTGCATTTTCCTTCTTAGCATTCACATGTCGATTAGATGGGACATAGTGATATTTCTTTTTCAATGGATTCTTATGTTTATTCTCACTTCCAAAGGACTTGGGATTTGTGGATGAATAAGGATGATATGACTGGTTTAGATGTATAGATGGGTGAAAAGTCATCAAGGATGAGTGTCTTTGTTGATCTTGAGGTAATATAGGAGAGCTAGGGAATGAGCTATGAGTGAATGTAGGAGATGGAGGAACATAAGGCCCCAATATGGATGGAAGGTTTGAATGCTTTAGCTTAGATGGATAAGGACCAAGGATAGATTTAGAAGATGCAAAGGGATAGTGGGAAGGGATATCAACATCTTTAAAATGAGCAACATGGTCAAAGCCATCAATAGACTCATAAGTACCTTTGATAGGAACAACATTTTTAATAGAAGCACTTGAAGCTTGAGCACAATTTTGAAGTAGATATCAAGAAGTAGAACATGAGGGGATTCTTTGATCTTGACAAGTAGCTTTGGATAGCATATGAAGAGAACTTTTCTCATAATTTTCAGTAAGCTCAAGGGAGATAATGGAAGTGGTATCTTCATAATACTTAGGAGGTGGACAAGATATAGGATATGGAGGGGAAAAATCTTGAAAGAGATGAAAGGGTGCTTGATCTTGATCTTTCTTGACATTTATAGCTTTTTCTTTTTGAGGGTCCTCTTGACATGGAGCCACTTCTAAGGACAAGGGAGAATGAAGAGTGAATGGAGTAGTGCATGAAGGTTGAGGATGTTTAGGATTGGTAGCATGGAAAAGGTTTGCAGCCAAATGAAGGTTAGCTTGAGTTTCTTTTAGAGATAGCCCTTGAGGATACACATAGTCAATGTGGAAAGCATTAGGTTCTTTATTTGATGGAGGTATGTTGGAAAGATTTGAAGTGTTGGGAGATGCACAAGTGTTGGAAGAAGTGGAAGATGTAATAGAGCTGCTACTAGACATAGGTTCATTAATGTAATCTTGCTCAAGAAAAGTATCATCGTCGTATGAATCATTAGAGGTATCAATAATTCCATTATCAATAAGATCTTGGATTTTATGTTTTACTTCAATGCAATCTGAAGTACTATGCTCATTATGTTGATGATAAGCACAATAGATATCCAAGAATGGGTTTCCATATGAGCTAGAATTTGGTAACATGATGATCTTATTGCTAAGAAGTTTTTGCAAAGTGTCATCATAAGAATCTTCCAAGGGAGCAAAAGTTCTATTAGAAGTATGTCTAGGATATTCTTGTTGTTTCTCAAGTGAATAGAATGCATTCATGTCTTCATCATTATCTTGGTCAAAGATAGGTCCATCATGAAATTTTGGAATAGGCTCAGAGTAGGTATCACTTGCTTGTCCTCTAAAGAGGTCTTTAGATCTAGAAGATGAAGACATTTGATGTCTTGAAGTAGAGCATGTAGACCTAGAAGAAGAGGATGACCTCAAAGAAGGTGACTCACATGCATGTAAAGACCTTAAAGAAGATTCATGTAATGATGCAATCTTCTCCTCTAACCTTTTCTCAAGTTTAGACTTCATTTCTATCATGCGCTTAGAGAGATGAAGGTAAGAAAGATCATTTGTCTCTTCTAGTTCTTTATATCGTGTATATAGATCTTGAAACTCTTTAGTGACATGGAGGATATCATGATCATCTAGATTTGGTTGAAGTTTGGTAGCACAAGGTTTAGATCCCATAGTTTTAGATGCAAAGCCAAGCATAAAAGAGCCTAGAAGATAACTTGATGTTGAAACTATAGGAGGTAGAGTGTTCACTTGCCAAGATAGTAGAGAGAGATTAAAGCGACTTGTCAAACAATATGTCCAAGAAACTTAAGACATGAATGACTCAAGTCAATAGCTAGGCAAGATGCCCAAATAGCCAAATAAATAGAGCAAGTAGCGTGACAAGTGAACAACTCTCTAACCCAAGAGTCTAGTCAAGAAATCAAGGCAACCATTTCAGCAAAAGGATAACTAGCAAGCACACATAGACCATGAAGACAAAAAAGACCAAGAGCACTAAGACCAAAGAGTCAATTTAAGCATGTTCAAGAACTAGAGACATAGAAAATCAAAATCAAATAATGAGACTCCCCTTAGCAAGCAACACAAGAAAATTTTTGCATTTGATGTTTTGACTTGGTTGACAAAGTTTGAAAATAATTGATAGCATAGCAAGTTTGATGTTCGAAAGCAATTTCTTTCCAAGCAAGATAGTGACAAATGGAGTATTCTTCAAAAAATCAAGCAAGGGACAAAGCAACCTTGCATGATACAAGCATATGTGACGTCTCAAAATAATTCCCTAGAATTATCATCATGTGTATGTTCAAAATATTTTCACAGGTCTAGCACATTCAAGAACACATCAAGCAATATTTATCTAGAAGTCATGGTTCATTACTCAACAACTTGGCCCATGCTTGATGCTCCTTTGCCTCACACCAAGTGGTTTCCCACAAGAGATATTGGCTTTGTCATGGAAGTGCCACAAGCACAACCAAGGGAATGCATATGGTGAGTGTAAATCTTGGGGTGATCCGGGTAGTCCACTAGGATCAATCCTTGCACCAAGAAGTTGAGTGGCTAAAAAGGGTAGTTACTAACTTAGATTTTTTAGATCGGGCTTCCATTCATAGTGTTCCTCTTGCTCCCAATTACGGGACACCTCACCTTGCGATGAGTAACTGATCTCGCGATCACAAGAGTACCTTAAGAATTCTTGCCTAGTGATCTCCCTATGGTCAAAATCCCATAAGCAATCACACTAGGTGAAGACAAACACTACATCTACCAAAGTTTTGTGTCCTTGGTAGCCTTGAGTTTATAGTGGGTTGGAAGAGCCAGGTAATCGGCTTGTCCCCACTTGGGTCGTTCCTCTCAGGTTGTCCGAGAGCAAGCCCTCTAAAGGATTCTAACTACACAAAGTGGATCAAATTTTGGAAGTCAAGATTTCTGGTTCACCACAATGGTGAAGAGCATACTCTCCTATTCCAATCATTTTCTCCCAAACACACCAAGAAGATTCAATTACCCCTTGCTTTTGAAACCAAATGGCAAGT
Source organism: Cupressus sempervirens (assembly GCA_028749045.1). Lineage (NCBI taxonomy): Eukaryota > Viridiplantae > Streptophyta > Pinopsida > Cupressales > Cupressaceae > Cupressus > Cupressus sempervirens. Next base: position 329,877,517 of record CM053787.1, read on the forward strand.
CAAGATTTCTGATTCACCACAAGGGTGAAGAGCATACTCTCCTATTACCAAAAGACTCCAATCACAAGTTTTATGTGCCTATGAAAAATGAAAAATTAGTCAATGCCACACATGAAAACAAAAAAGAAAGAAATTTTGAGTTTTTATGCTTTGGGCAGCCCTGCAAAAAATGTTAGTAGCCCTTGTGCATTTGAAGCTTTGACATGCGTTCTTTTTATGCAATGTTTCAATTTTTTTTTCCTAAGGATGGAAACCTGTAATCACAACTTGTTAGCACCAAAAGTTAGTGTGAAATAACATAAAAATCTACAATAAAAAGTGATGATTTTTCTCAAAAATCCAATTTATCTTCCGACCAAGTGCATGCAAAGAAAGTGCAAGTTAATCACAAATGCTCTCATTTTTACTCTTTGATTCTGACCTAGTCAACAAGATTGGACTTTTTTGCTATGATTTCGTATCCAAAAATAAAAATAAAAAGAAGAGACCCCTATTAAAAATCAGAGAGCTTTCCAAAAATACAAAAAATTTAAAAAAATCTCTTCATTTGCGCTCTAGAGATCGATTTTGTCAAAATAGGTCAAATTTATCAAATCAAGTTTTTGATCCTTAATACAACCTCAAATATCAAAACACAAAGAAATAACCCCTATTAGAATTGAAAACCCTTTCTGAAAATGTAAGTTTTCTTGAAAATTTTGCTGATTTGCAATAAAAAACGGCTTTTTATGAAAAAAAAAGAAAAACTCATAACTCTTTAAAATCGTGTCAAAATGCTCTAAAAATACGACTGAGATATTTCTAGCACATACCAAATCCGCAAAAAAAAAATTAGAGCCAAACTCCAAGCGGCTTAAGAGATATGATCAAATCTTTAAACCAACTAAGTTTTTGGCCTTCAAACCAATCTACTTATGGGTTGGCCTTAAAATCCAAGTGATAATTCTACAAAAGTACTTGATTAGATCCAATATGCTGCTATAAAAAATTAGAGATGAAATATAAAATCAAATGGAGCTAGAAACTTGATTCAAGCCCTACGGTGGGCGCCAAAAATGTACACTTGAAAAGGTGCACTTCTCTAAATCATTCTATCCAAGGTTCTCCATAGATTGGAAAGCTCGAATGCCGGCTTAGAGCTCCCTAGTCATGGAGTGCAAGGGGCATACAAATGAGCATATAAGAGCTCTCAGATGAGCCTTAGAAATGCAGCCCTTGCTAGTAAACCACAAAATGGAAGATTCTTTAGACAAGAGCAAGAGTGTTAGTGTCAAAGAACTCTTGGATCTTGCAATGCAAAAATGAAACTATATTAGGATGAGATGCAAAATGCAGCTATGCTAAAACATGTATGAGAGTGTTACAATACCATTATTAAGCTATTTGAGATAGATTATTGCAAAATAGAAGCTAAACTAACATGAAACATGAATCTAAGCTAAAATGCTATGGTATGAGAGAATGTAGACAAGAAATAAAAGTTCTCCACAAAGCTCCAAAGAAACTTGTTAAAAAACCTGCAGCATAACCATATTCAAATGATGGATTGATTGAGGGGGAAAGCTCTCTCCCTTTTAAAGATGTATGGACGGTAGAGATCAAGATGAAGATGGTCGATGATCAAAGGTGGAATTCAAAAAGAGGAGTGATCCATGTGCACACACAAGTCAACCAATTGAATATAAGTTGACTTGTCATATAAGACAAAAGTCACAAAGCCTTTTCTTTTAATTGCAAAATAGAAAAAGGACTTTATGTGTGCACTTTAAGTGGGTTAGAAGAATGGGGTCTTTTATTTAATTAAAAGGGGACATGTTCTTTTAATCAAATAATGAACTTAGGATAGCATAGTCAAACTATAGGTTATAATCAAATAAATTGATTATTAGTAATTTGGCTTAGGTAAGTGATTAAATTAATTTAGCCAAAATGTTGAAAAGGGGGCTAATAGTTTAGATGACCATTTTTAAGTGATTACAGTATGATAGACATGTTGGAATGTCTTAATGGGAAGAGTGCTTCTAAGAGGGGGGCCGCAGGTGAATCAGAAGTACTTACCTTTTCACTTGTTTTAAATCCTTAATAACATATAACTGAAATTATCATGCATGCATATAAACATTAAACAATCATGAGAAGCAAACATACATTACCACATAACACTTGAGATTTTGGTGACCCAAAAACCCTCTAGGAATAAGAAGGTAAAATTGGGGTGGGGATGACGCCCACAAAATTACTGCAGCAATTGATTTCAACCACCTATGATGGCTTACCCTATTAAAGGCTTTACACACTATCAAATGTGACCTATTGAAAGGATTTACAAGCACTTTACATGAAGTGTCACCCTGTTAAAGGATTTACACAAGGCTATTAAACCCACCTAACTCAATAGGATTTCCAAATTCCTAATACAATTGTGAGAGAGTATTAGAATAATACATCTGATCTAATGCAATCTTTGATGTTGATCTTAGGTACTTGATCTTCTCTTCTATCACTAATCTCTACTAGATCTAATCTACTAATTGTATTCCTTGTTCTATTCTGATCAACTAGATGTATAAATGTCATCCTTTCCACTAAATCTTTGACACCAATTTTCTACAATGACCTTAATAATAGGCTCTATTTTTACTTCTTCTTCCAACTCCTTTATTTTTTTAATGGCATGAAGACTCCCTTATAAGGATTAGTGGTTCATTATGCATCCTTGATTCAAGTTTTCCCACTCGAACCTTTGAAATTCACCCATTGGTTGTATGCAGTCTCTAATTTTTTGATTGGCTACATGAGGATTGCATAGGTGGTTGGGAGGATTTGATCTTATCCTTTTATCCTATCATGAGTCATGCATAACCATTTCACATCATGGTTTGCAATTGCACAGACTTTCATGCCGATACTGCATTGCTCGACACATGAAGTAATACTGATGCTCGGTACCATCTATTTTGGATTCCTTGGCATCCACTGTGTTTCCTGGTTACTTGGCTCCTATAGAATTACTGTGTCACTTGACACCTATAAAATTCTTGTGTTACTCGACACCTATAGAATTCCTATGTTACTCAAAACTTATTAACTTCATGTGTTACTTGGCACCTATTAACTTCCTGTGTTACTCGACACTATCTATGACTCGGCACATATGGTGAAAAATGGTTAACTATGTTGACACTCATTTGTCAATCTTACTTATTTGATCAACAATCTCCCACTTTAACATGAGTGTCAAAAACACTTAACTGATCATTCATGATCTAATCCTTATGTGTACATTCTTCACTTGCTTAACTTACATACAAAATTTCAAAAAAAAAATTTGTAAACAATCAATATACCTTATGACTCCCCTTGAGTTGTTTATGCCTTGTCATGTCATGAAAATTGTGCCAATGTGCCTAATCTACTTTGTTCTTTGACCTGTTTCTAACCTATTCCTAACTTTTGAACTTGTTATCTCCTTATCTTCTTGTTATATGCATTTCTCCTCCTTTAATATATCTCCCCCTTAGAATATTGTCTCCTTCATTATCTCCCCCTTTTTGACAATGATGTCAAAGGGTACTAAATAGTAATGTCATGCTTGGCCAAAAATGTCTTGTTTACCTCAAGGAGTATTTTGAGAGCTACATCCTAGTTATTCAATGCAATATCCAATGACTTTTGTTGGATTGCAAGCTCTGCTACTAGATCAACAAGTCCTTCATGTGTAGAAATATTTGGATCCTTCTTGAGGACTATTTCAGCATACATTTGCTCCTTGTGTAAGACTTCCAAATGAGGAGTAATTGAGGCTTGAATTTGCATCAATTTTTCTTTAATAGTGGCCTCTTCTGTTGATAGTGCAACTAATTCCCTCTGAGTGTGAGGTGTTTGAGTAAAATTCTTCTCACTGTGTGTAGGATTTGAGGGTAGTTGCATATTGGATAGCTTTAGTTTCCTCTCAAGGTTCAAAATTTTAGGATTTATTTCTTATGTGAACTTGGAAAAATCACACAATTTGTTGTAAAGGGAAAAGATGTTCCCTAGTACAATCTTTACCTTATCCAATTTCTTGGCTAGGTCAACCTATCCTAAAATAATGTTATTGGCTATCTTTTGGTTGCCCTTGCCTAGAAACTTCTTTTCTGACCATTCCATTAGCTTTGTAGTTGTATCATGGTCTTCATTATTAACTTGGTCAACTATATTAGATAGTTGCTCAAGGATTGGCTTGCTTGCATCTAGAGGTTGTATGCTGAAGGTATCCATTAATATATAATTGATGTCATTCATTGCCGACTTGTATTTGTATTCCTTCCTCATTGCCTCTTGCTTCCTTATTTTATCCAATGCACTTTGTATCTCATTCATCTTTTCCTCAGTTAAAGTGCTTGAATCATAATAGGGTATTTGAATTTCTTCATCAAACTCAGGAATACCATAATGAATGGTCTTGGCTATCCTAGTAGAACTTAAGCCTAGTGTCCTGACTTGTAATGCCAACATGTCAGTACTTGGTTGTTGAACAGGTTTGGTAGGAGTACCTATTTTTGGCAATTCAACTAAAGTTTGTATTGTAGACTCCTCCTTATCCTATGTTTCTTCCTTATCCTCTTCTTGTGCCACTGTTGCTGGGGTTGTACTCACTATTTGTACTATTATACTTGTATCTACCCCTATTGTTGCACTCAACTCTTGAAGTGCTTTTGTGACATCTTTTGGTGGTGATAGAGGTGGAAGAGGTAAAGATCCATTAGTTTGAATGTTCTGAGGTGGTTCTTGTGGTGGCACCTCACCTTCCTTGATTTTATCTACTGACTTTTGGATTTCATCTACACTGACCAATATGGGACTTGTACATAATTGTGCTTGAAGAATTGTTTGGTCAAGGATCTTAGTGAGATCCTCTATAGTTAATGGGTTGATGTTTTGACTTGTGGTGTCAGTAGAATCCTTAATCTTTATGATTTCTATAGGTGTGATGGAAGAGTGAGGAGGGCTAGGAGGTGGTAGTTGTGTCTCTTGCACACTATGGTCTTGCTGCCCATCAGTACCCCTGTCTTCATTTTTTCCTTCCTCCTCATCAACCTTTTTCTCTACTTTTGTCTTCTCTTCTCTCCTCTTTCTTCTCTCTTTTGGCTTAGCAGTAGCTTCTTCTTTGTATTCCTCTTCAAGGACATCTTTAGTTTTCTTATATAAATTCTTCCATGATCTTGTGGTTCTTTGTACAACTTCTTCAGTTTTGTTTTGGAGGATGGAGAATGCCCTATACTTAGGTGTAAACCTAATGTTATGCCTTTTGACAACTTTAGTTATCTATTCCCTTGTCAAATCAAGTAGTATGCTTGCTAGGGTTGATTCTCTCATCTCCTTCTCCATTTTCAAACAAAAATGCCATATGTCTTCTACAATTTTAGACAATCCCTTTGGCAATTGTTCATCTAGTTCAAGAGGTGTATACTTGAATTGTGCCATCATTGCATAGACTGATTCTTCTATCCTATTTTGTTCCTCTTTAGTGAACTTATTGAAATCAACATTTTTCATGTCACTTAAGTCTCCATTCCTAATGTTTTCACATAATGTATCAACTAAAGACTTAGGAGAATGACTTACCTTTTCAGATTGATCTCCCTCATCAGTATTAGGTTGAGCCACATATCTTTTTCTTTTCCTTGGCTCTTCTTGTGCCTTCTTGGTTTCTTTCTTCTTTGTGATAGCTTCCTCTTTGGCTTTTTGTGTGGAGGCCCTTGTTATAGGATTGGTTGTTGGCTTCTTGGGTGTTGGCATGCTAGTTTTCTTTGGTTTAGGCTGAGGATAAGGAGGCGTCTTTGCCTTCCTTTTGATGACCTTGCCTTTGATGGGTGCTTCCTTGGCTTCTTCTTCCTCAACACTCTCATCTTTGTCTTCACCTTGGCCTTGTGTCAATTCAAGTGGCCCTTGTTCTAGCTCATCTTCATCTTTCTCATCATTACCTTCCTCTTCATCATCACTAATCTCCTTTGCTTCTCCTACTGCACTTGATTCTTCAACACCAAATTTCTTCTTTATCTTCTTCACCGTCTTTTTCTTCTTCTTCACTATTGTGGATGTCTTAAGGTCTGTTACCACCCTTGATCTGACAACTTCATAGGTACCAAATGCCTTTGCAATTTTATCAATATCCTTTGCAAGTAGTATTGCAATTTCTATGGAAGCTTGATGTACATCAACCTCATATCCCAATGGTCTAAGCCATCTTACTCTTGGAATGACTACTTGTATATAGGTGTAATCAATATCAACTAGAAAGCATATGTCATTCTCATGTTTTTCTACCAGTGAAACTAGTATCCTCATTCTCCTTTTCATTGAGCTTTTAAAATCATCAAAATATACAATCATTTGATCATCAAAATTGTCTCCCATCTATGTAATTTAATCATCAATTTGATCAACAATTGTTTTATTCTGATCCCAGTTGACTTTCCAAATGAAGGGAATTCCTTCATCACATAAAAGAAAATGCATACCAACATTGACCCAAATTTGCATTGTGCTCCCTTGGACTTTCTTATTGCTCCAAGATTTTCATTTATCTGCTACAACATGAGCTTTGCAAGGTCATAGGTGTGGTCTTTCTTTGCAAGCTTATATGCCACATCTACTGCTATGTAGGGTACACTATTCAACTTGTTGGATTGATAAAACTTATGTGATATGATCCTTACAACAAAATCTAGAAGGGGATCAGAAATGGTGTCTATGGTCAAGCCTCTATTGTTCCACTTTGCTCATGTGTTTTTCTCAATGGTTTCCCTCTTTTCACTTCTGAGTGTCTTGGACCGATCTAGGGTTGGAAAACATGTGACCCTATGAACCATCTTTTTAGTAATTTTAACTAGTCCTTGCTCTAACCAGAATGATCCATCATGGATTCTGCTAAGTACTATATGTATCCACTCAATTTTGAATACAATTGGAAAAACTAGGGCTTTGGTTAAACCCTTCTTCTCTACAATTGAAAATTCATCCTTCAATATTCCATCATCATAGATTTTGTTGTAGGCATTGTAGATTTCTAGGTCTTGTATGGCTCCAATCTTATAGTTGTAACACTTACACACATCTTGGACCATAATGACTTTTTTTTGAATCATAGACAATGTACTTGTGGGATCATTTTTGTATGCTACCTCTGGTATGGGCCTAAACTCAGGTTGTTTAACCTCGCTACTAACCAACTAAATCTCATGGCTTTCCTTTCCTTGGGTTAACTTTGAACCAGATGCTATTTTCACTAAACTAGGGTTTAATGTTTAAAGGAAACTTCACAAATTATACAGCTCGACACCTAAAGGAAATACCTGGTTAAATGCTTAAATCACTTGGGTAGATGCTAAATCATTGCAAATCATTGGTTGAGTACTAAAAAATACTCAGTCATGCTCTTGGTAATCGCTCTTCGTTTGAATGGCTCAAAATGAATCAATTTTCACCTTTAAGCAGCTCAAAAACCTTGCATTTAATGCATTTTTGTACCTTCACCTGTCACTTGGCTTCCATAGATTTTCAACTCGGCATACACTCCATTTTAATCGATAGCTATTCTCACTTGGAATCTACTAACTTTATTAATAACTTGGTAACCACTGCAATTTTACTTGGCTTCCACTAAACTTCTTGACTCGGCATCCAAAGTAGTTTCACTCAGCAACTAAAGATAGCTTGGCATCATTATTCAAATTTTGTCTTGGCATCTTATCTAATGTAGATTTATACTTTGCAATGCTTCTTCTCTATTTAGGGCTAATGTATGATACTTCCTTATATATATCAGCCCCATAGGCTTATCTTATGATTAGTTGGATGAGATATGATCACTTGACCTCTTGGGTGAAGTGACCCTTCCATTGGATGTACTTAGTCCATCTTTTTTCTGCCATGTCTTCTTCATGTCTATTCTGATGTGTTCCTCATCAACCTTTCCTTTGCCCTTATTTACTTCAGTCTTGGGTGCCTTGGCCTTTTTTGGACAATTATTGCTGACATGTCCAATTTTCAAGCAACTAAAGCAAGTAGTTTGGTTCAACCATCTTTTATAGTTCCCCTTGAAATGTGTTTTGATGTAATTCTAGGGTATGTGACCATACTCTTTACAATAATGACAACTTTTTCTTGTATTGTAGTTCCAATTGTAATGGTGTACATAGTTGTCCCTCCTTACATGCTCATTTGGTGTCCACATAGGCTTTGATCTACACTCAAAGGCTCTATGTCCATACTTCTTGCAATTATGGCAGTGTCCATCAAATCTTTGTGTCCTTATGACTTTAGACCTGCAGTCCTGTGTCATGTGACCTTGCATGTTGTACTTGTGATAGTAACCCTTGCTTTTGGGTGTGTTTGGTTGATTGATCCTTCTACTCCTACAAACATTAGCAGTATGCCCCTTTTTATTATAGTAATGACAAGTGGGTTTAGGATCCTTACCTTTGTCACTTCTTTGCTCAACACTCTTTGATGATTCACCAACTTTAGTGCTGGTGTATCCAAGTCCTGATGTATCATGGGCCAATCTTGGAGATTTCAACAACTATTTAAAGTACCTGATAGCTTCACTTGACTTGTTGAGATTCTCTACTATTTCTTTTTATTTATTCAATTCATTCTACAGTTTTTCATTCTGCATCCTTAACGTAGAGATCTCAATATCTTTCATATTGAGTTCATGATGAAGATTCATCAGTTGGCCAAGTGTATCCATCTGCATGTTTGAGATCCTTATTAATTTAGTACATTTTTCTTCAATTCTATTTGCAAGATTTCTTTTGTCATCTTCCATCATGATTCTATCCTTAACTGCTCTTTTCTTTTGCTCAATGATTGCACATAGCATCATGGCCTATGATTCATGCTCCATCTAAAGAGTTCTTATCTCTTCTACTTGAACTCTATTTTTCTCCATCGGTTCTACTATTGCTGCATCAAATTCTTTTGAATCTCCTTTGGCAAATACTTGTGTGGTGTCAATCTCCTTGTAGTGAATATCATTTTCAGCTATAGCTATTTCCTTCTTTCTTTTTAAGGATTTTCTTAATTCCTCTCTAGCTTCCTCTACCTTGTGTAGAGCGAGATGCACATCTATCACCTAGTTCTCAATGATCTTCCCAAGTTTGAAGAATTCCATCTTCAGATCTTTTCCTCCAATCTATTAAGCTTCTTCTTAAGAGAATTTGGCTCTAATACCAATTGTTGGAATGTCTTAATGGGAAGAGTTCTTCTGAGAGCAGGGGGGGTGAATTAGAAGTACTGACCTTTTCACTTGTTTTAAATCTTTAATAAAATATAACTAAAATTAACATGCATGCATATAAACATTAAACAATCATGAGAAGCAAACATGCATCACCACATAACACTTGAGATTTTGGTGACCAAAAACCCTCCAGGAATAAGAAGGTAAAACTAGGGTGGGGATGATGCCCAAAAAATTAATGTAGCAATTGATTTCAACCACTTCTGATGGTTTTCCTTGTTAAAGGCCTACCCTATTAAAGGCTTTACACACTTTCAAATGTGACTTGTTGAAAGGATTTACAAAAACTTTACATGAAGTGTCACCCTATTAAAGGATTTACATAAGGCTGTTAAACCCACCTAACTCAATAGGATTTTCAAATTCCTAATACAATTGTGAGAGAGTATTAGAATAATACACCTAATCTAATGCAATCTTTGATGCTGATCTCATGTACTTGATCTGCTCTTCTATCACTGATCTCTGCTAGATTTGATCTGTTGATTGTGTTCCTTGTTCTATTATGATCAACTAGATGTGTAAATTCCGTCCTTTCCACTAAATCTTTGACACCAATATTCTGCAATGACCTTAATAACAAGCTCTTCTTTTCCTTCTTCTTCCAACTCCTTTTTTTTTTTATGGTGACAAGACTCCCTTATAAGGATTAGTGGTTTGTTATGCATCCTTGATTCAAGTGTTCCCGCTCAAACCCTTGAAATTCACCCATTGACTGAATGCAGTCTCTAATTTTTTGATTGGTTGCATGAGGATTACATAGGTGGTTAGGAGGATTTGATCTTATCCTTTTATCTTGTCATGAGTCATGCATAACCATTTCACATCATGGTTTGTGATTGCACAAACTTTCATGTTGATCTTGCATTGCTCGACACCATCTATTCTGGATTGCTTAGCATTTATTGTGTTTCTTGGTTACTCGGCTCCTATAGAATTATTGTGTCACTCGGCACCTATAGAATTCCTATGTTACTTGACACCTATAGAATTCCTATGTTACTCAACACCTATTAACTTCCTATGTTACTCAACACCTATTAACTTCCTTTATTACTTGACACTATCTGTGACTCGACACATATGGTGAAAAATGGTTAAGTGTATTGACACTCATTTTTCAATCTTACTTATTTTATCAACATGAAAAAGTGACTTCAATTTATGTAACTATACTAATGTAAATTTGGTACATAGCATGGATGATAGAAATAGCACTAGTGGTGGATCATTTTTCCTTGGGAGAAGATTGGTTTCTTGGATGAGTGAGAAAAAAGATTGTATTTCACCTCGTAAAACTAAAGCAAAGTATGTAGTAGCTAAAAAAATTTATAATGAGATCATGTGGATGAAGATGTTGAAGGATATTGGAAAAGAGTTTTCAGAACCTGTTGTCATATATTGGGATAACACAAGTACAATGAGTATGTCTAAGAATCATGTATTACATTGTAAGACTAAGTATATATCTATTAAGTATCATATTTTGAGAGAGAAATTTGTAGAGAAAGGAATTAGCTTGGAGTATGTTAATACAAAAGATTAGATTGCAGATATCTATACAAAGCCTTTTCCTAAAGATACATTTGAGTACTTGAGAGGTATGCTTAGTGTTATGCCCCTTCCTACTTCTAATTAGATGATGCAAAGATTGCATTAGTCTAGTGGAATAGAGTACTATAGTTTGACTGGACTTATTGTTGATGCTTCCTATATGGGGCAGTATTTTAGATTAACAGATTCATCTAGGACTCTTGGTAGTTGGTCTAGAATAGTGTCTTTGGAAACTTGAGCTTATTAAAGACTTGGAACAAATCACTTAAATAATGAAGCCTCTGTCATTGATGTCAATAGGAGAGAGATTGCATGAAAAGCATCTCCTTAGATGGGAGGGTATGCATTTTAGTTTATTGAAGACTTAGAATAGATGATTGACACATCTAAGCCTTTGTAATTGATGTCAATAGGAGAGAGATTGTATGAGAAACATCTCCTTAGATGGGAGAGTATGCATTTGGCAGAGAAGATCCTCTAATGGGAGAGATGTTATCTAATGGGGGAGAGATCAATAGGGAGATACATTAAATGTGAGAGAAGTTGAGAGTTGTTTAGTGTGTCAATCCTAAAGAAAGAGATGCAGAATATAGCAATGTTCCAAAGGATTTAAGATTTGATTGATAAAAAGGACTTGAAAAGATGAGAATAGCAACAACAACATCATATTGTTTTTTACTATTCTTGGAGCTTAATTTTTTTCATCTATGTTTCCATCAATGTCAAAGGAGGAGATTGTTAGTATGAATGTTGATGGCATTACTTTAGGGGAGTATCCTAAGAATTACTAGAGCACATGGAGATGGATAGCATGATTGACATGTTGTACTCATGACTATGTTTTCCATTAATGAAAACATATTATGGTTTCTATGAAGACTAGCAAAGTGGTAGATAGATATCAATGCCATATGAAAAGAGAATTGATGGTCATGTCAAGTGAGCTTAATGACATGGTTAAGTGTGCATATAGTGAATCAAAGATATGTAGAAGATATGCTTGATTTGTAGAAAATGGTATGTAAACAATGTTCTTTAGAAGCAATGTCTGGTGGTTGGATTGTATCTCCTAATAGAAATAGAATTTTAATATGCAAAGATGTACACTAATAGAAGAAAGATCGGTAACGATGTTAATGAGTGCACAAGATCTAGAGTCCCATAGTGAGAAGTTTTAAAGACAAAGAGCAGATACTATTTTGTAATTGTAAATTAATTAACTATCCTATTGTGGTCCTATTATACTTATTTGGGAAAGCCTCAAGAATGACTAAAGGAATTGTTTTCAGGACATGGTATAAAGGAAGAATATTTTTCTTGTCAAGAAATATGTATGGAATGCAAAGGGTGAAGAAAATAGAAGAGTATTTGGTAAATGTGAGTAAGAGATCTAAGGGATTATTGGATGTGAAGTTGGTGACCTAGTATTGAGATAAGAAGAAGAAGAGTAAACTGGCTCATAGGACAAAGGAAGAGGAAGTGCAAGTATAGTTCATTGTTGTCATTCTATGAGGAGCAATACAAAGATCAATTGGATAGTGAGTTCAGTGATGTTGCCCCTAAATTTCTTTGGATAGTGGGTCCATCTACCTTCTACAACTCTTAACAAGGTTAGAATATCCTAACAAGGATTCAAAGTCTCCTAATGGGGACTGATATGTATTGAATATTTTCATTGACTCCTAATAGGTTTCATCCTCTAACAAGGAATATTTATATTAGTACACCATTTTGTGGGTACAATCCCCATTGGGGTTTTCCCTCTGATCAAGGGTTTCTCTAGTTAACATATCTAGTGTAATTGTGTATGAGTATATTGTTATCGTTGTTGATTATATTGTTCATATGGTTAAGGATTAATAAATTTGATAATTATGATAATAGTTGGATAGTTGATTCACCCCCCTCCCCTCTTAGTTATATTGGTGGGCTTTAGTTTCTAACAACAAGTTCTATAAACATATCAAAGAACCTTGTGATTCATACAAAGACTAAGTATATTGAGATCAAGTATCATTACTTAGAGAGCTAGTAAAGATAAAGAAGTGAAATTGGAATATGTGAACACAAAAAAACAATTAGTGAACATATTCGCAAAAGCAGTATTTAAGTATTATTTTGAGTGTTTAGGAGATAATTTGGAGGTCATTAATGCAAAGGGTCAGATTTTAGGAGCTTCCTAAAGATGTGAAAAGAAAGATACTAAATTATGAGCATAATATCTTACAAAATGATGCAACAAGTCACACTTTAGGAGATTCCAAAAGATGTGAAAAGAAAGATACTAAACTATGGTTAGATGAAGCTACAAAAAGTTAATGATGAATTGGCATTTTCTATATCAGTCAAAATAGTGACATGAAGGTGTATGTGAATGGTTGATCTCTTTGGCATTGTTGTCAAACAAGGAGAATATTATCAAGTTACCATACAAGTAGGTACAAAGAGGGAGATGTATTGTAGTTACCATTCATACATTAAATTAGAGATTGATTATTTTTAAAAGGGAGATGTCTCTTGTCATCAAGATATGTGATAGAGTATGTGTTGAAATAATAGAGGGAACATTCTAAGCTTGCATGGATAAGAATAAAAATTAAACTAAGAAAGAGAGAACATAAATGTAGAGGGAGATGAAAGTATATAGTATTGAATATTTTGGATTGCATGGTAACTATTGAGGCATGTAAGGTGTTTCCATCAATGTCAAAGAGGGAGACTGTTGGAAATTACAATTGGAGAAATTATTATGTTGTCATTAATGTCAAAACTAAGGGTAAGATAGATTGTCAAAATTATTAAAGAGACATTTACTAATATTGTAGAGTACCATATCATTTAATTGATGAAGAGGATTTGAAAAGGAGAGATAGAAAGGTGAGCTAGTGTTGATGAGTAATGAGAGGCTAAGTACAATGGACTTACAATGAGCACTTGATAAATTAGTTCTTAAGAAGATAATATGTTGTTCAATGAATACATGAAGTGAAGAAGATAGTTGGATGAAGATTAAAGTTTAAATAAGTCAAAATCATTATCTTGATAGAGTATTAGCATTGGTTGGTCAATGAAATAAGTAGAAGCCAAACAAAATAGTGCAAGAAAAGTGATAGTCACTACTGAGAAAATGTATGAAAAAGTGTTAGAAATTGAGCATAGTAATTATCAAGTGAAATAGTATAGTGTATTTCGAGCTACATAGTGATGACAGAGCAGAAGAATATGGTGATTTCCAAATGATATAAAAAGTTACATTCTTTCAAAGAATTGATTTTGAGGCTAATATGGTTAGAATTTTAAATTAGTCAAAGTGTGTGGAAGATAAAGATTGATGAGTTGGCATATTTAATTCACTAGGAGAATTTTTCAAGAGATCAAAGGAAATAATTTGATCAAAAGTTTCTAGAAGAAGGAGAACAAAATGATGAAAGGATTCGATGAATCTGACCTAACACAAAGATCAATGGTGATGTTTAAGAAAAATAAATCAAAATTACATATTTAAGGAGGCATAAGAGATGTTTTTGAAGGTTGTTTTGTTGTTGGTTGGAAATCTTAAGGAGAATATATAAAGAGTATAACAATAGAGGTGAAGTGTAAAGAGTTTGGTGACGATTGATTTCTTGAGGAGATGCCAACAAGATCAAATATGGAGATGTGAATGGAGGCTAGTTAATGAACCAAAAAATGAGTGAATAGAGATCTAAATTTTCAAAGTGAGTTGTATTTTATAGATTGAACCTTCTATTACATTCTAACCATTGTATTAGTAAAATCCTTTAATCAAGGTTGAACTAACATTCATTTTGTAAATCCTTTAATCAAGGTGACATTATAATGAAATGATCCAAAGTCCTCTAACAAGGCCACTCCTAAAATGGTGATTAAATCCTTTAATAGGGTCACATTTAATAGTGTATTATATAATCTTTAATAGGGTTGGATCTTAATTGAGCTCACTCTAGAAGAGTGAACAATTGGTAGCATGTTACTTGGCAGTTTTTCCCAAATTGTGTTTCCACATTAAATCCTGGTGTCAAAGTCTTATTTACATGTGTGGATGTTATTATTATGCATACTATATTTTTATAGTAGTTTATTTACTAGCACTTAGCATATATAAGAATCAAAGAGTTAAGAAATTAAGTAGAAAAGTTAAAGTGACAAGAAGATGTATGTTAATGGTTGATGTCTTTGGCATTGTTTCAAAGAAGGAGAAGATCATCAAGTTAAAATAATAGTTATTAGATAAAGAGAGAGAATATTATCAAGTTACAATATAAGTAGGTTCAAAGAGGGAGATTTATAGTTGTTACCATTCATAGATTAAGGGAGAGAGTGATTGTTCTCAAGAGGGAGACATGTGTTGTTGTTAAGAGATGTGATAAACTAATAGAGGGAGAATCTTGAGCTTGCATGGATAAGAATCAGAATGAGACTAAGAAAGATAGAACACAAACATAGAAGGAGATGAAAGTTTAAAATATTGAATATTTTGGATTGCGTGGTAACTAGTGAGGTGTTTCCATCAATGGAAAAAAGGGAGATTGTTGGAAACTACAATTGGATAAAATGTTATGTTTTCATTGATGTCGAATCTAAGGGTAAGATAGAATGTCAAAGTACTAGAGAGACATTTACTAATAATGTAGAGTTTCATATCACATAATTGATGAAGGGGATTTGAAAAGGAGAGATAGAAAGGGGAGCTAGCATTGATCAGTAATGAAAGGTTAAGTATCATAGAATTATAATGGGCACTTGATAAGTTACTCCTTGACAAAATAATGTGTTGGTCAATCAATACATGAAGTGAAGAAGACAGTTGGATGAAGCTTAGAGGTGAAATTAATCAAAAGGATAAGCTTGACTAAGTATCATCATTGGTTGGTCATTGAAGGAGTTGAAATAGAAGATTAAGGAACTTAAGTAGAATCTAAACAAAATAGTTCAAGAAAAGTGATAGTCATTTCCTAGAAAATGTATGAAAAACTATTAGTAGTGACTGAGCATACTAATTATTGTCAAAGATAGTATGGTGTATACTAATCTAATAGTAATGACTGAGCAAAAGAACACAATGATTTCCAAGTGATAATAACACTTATAGTTTTTAAAAGAATTGATTTTGAGGCCAATATAGTTGGAATTTTGAATTAGTCAAAGCATGTAGAAGATAAGGATTGATGAGATGGTTATTTCATTCACTAGGAGAGTTTGTTAAGAAATAAAAGGAAAGGATTTGATCAAAAGTTTCTAAAAGAAGAAGGAGAAAAAAAATGAGTGAATGATTCGATGAATCTAACCTATACTAAGAATCAATGGTGATGTTTAAGTAGAAAAGATCAAAATTACCCATTTAAGAAGGTAGAAGAGATGTTTTTAAATGTTGGTTCATTGTTGATTAGTGATCTTAAGGAGATGATGTGAAGAAAAGAAAAATAGAAGTGAAGTATACAGAGTTTGGTGATGAGTGATTACTTGAGGAGACACCAAGAAGATTAGTGATGGAGATGTGAATGGAGGCCAGTCAATGACCCATCAGATGAGAAAATGGAGATCTAAATTTTGAAAGTGAGTTGCACTTTATAGATAAAACCTACTATTACATTCTAACTATTGTATCAGTAAAAATGATTTAATCAAGGTTGACCCAATAGTCATTTTGTAAATCCAGTAATCAAGGTGACATTTTATGTTGATCTCCAATTCATGTTGCCAATTAGTATCCAACACTTATTCATTCTTAAGGTAAACTTGGTTGGTTACCACTATGACTGAGCCACTCTCATAAGGTTAGGAAATGTATCTAATTTATGTGAATATCATATATAATCCAAGGAGTAGTTACTATAAAAAAAATTAGTGGTTTTTGAGTAATCCAATATGTGTTTAGCTAAGAAAGTATACTGAGTAACAATTTATATAAAACTGTGTGAATATTGAAAGACAACATATGGATAATAGTTATGGTTGACCACTAGGAATGTTTATGTAGAGAAACCTAGCAATGAAGTAAAGAATAGAGTTTATCATATCAAAGAGAGGATCAAGAATTTGGAAAGAGGAGATCCATAATCTAGCATTAGATTGTTAACCAAAGGATCAGGCACTGATACATTATAGTAACTAAATCAAGGTAAATCTCTTAACGTAGTGGTCTTAATAGGACTTTGTAAATATCCTAATAGACTGCGTACTTTTTTGTAAGTTTGAATCCTTTAATCAAGGTAGACTGAATAAGTCTTGTAAGATCTTAGTAGGGTAGACCCCTCATGGGATGGATCAGTAGAAGTGATCAAACATTATAGCCTTAATAGGCACACGTTATTGTTGTAGTCATGAAGATTTGTGGGTATCATCCCCACCCTAATTTTACCTTCATCCTGGAGAGTTTTTGGGTAAAAAAATATTTTTTGTTTTATGCTCATGATTTTGTTCAAGATAATCATTGTGATCAATATATTAGATGTGAAATGTCATTGCAATACTTGATTATGTCATGCATGATATTATTAAGACAAGGGAAAGAATGACAGTTTGATCTCCGTTTCAAAGAATAAAAGTTTTTTAGATCTTGATTCACCTCACCACTCTCATCTTAGTATCTCACTTTCCTAATACACTAACAACAATTGGTATCATAGCTTAGTTCTCTTAGAAGAATTCTAACCACTTGAAGATTAAGATCTTGGAGATGGAGGCCTACAAGTTCAGAAAGATTATACTGCAACATCTTGAAGTAGAAAGAGAGTAATTGAAGAAATCTTAAAGAAGGAAAGAGTTGGTTATTCAAAAAAATGACACTAAATATTAAGAAGAAGACACTGAAGGACTACTTGACAATGGAAATTGTTGGAAATATTCAAGATATGACAAGTTACTGAGAGGGGAGGGGTGAATCAGTAACTTTTAAAATTTTAAACAATAAAACTGCATACTCATATATTCACCATTCATCCAAGTAACCTACTGTAAGCATGAAACAAAATCATTTTCAACACTTGAACACACAGATTTGGTGACCCAAAAACCTTCCAAATAGAAAGTAAAATTGGGGTGGGGATGAAACCCACAAAGCTTCGTTACTGCAGTATGAAGTTGGCCGGTTAAGGCTTACAATGACCACTTCTGGTGATCTGCCCTGTTAGGAGCACAAAGGATTGCTAGATCCACCTTGTTAGAGGATTTACAAACATACAATAAAGTATGCACTCTGTTAGGAGATTTACAAAAGACTGTTAAGTCTACCTTGTTAAAGGATTTACAAAAATTGATTCACCTGTTAGAATGAAACAGTGGATCTGATTACAACTGATTGCTGATAAGATTCGCTATTCTTTGATTCACCTTGATGTGATAGATAAAACTTTTCTGCTCCAAAACTTGACCTTGCTGAATACCTTCACAACTCAGCACACATACTTTCGCACACATGTATTTCTTTCACATTTTCACATTTTCATTCATTACCATTACATTTGAATGATACAATACATTGCATATATATACCATCCAAATAAACAATACATGCAAGGTCGGCCAAAACAACAAGTGCAAATCTCTATACAAAGTCGGCCCAAGGTAAAAACTCGGGTTCACTGAACTGACTTGGTGTCCTTCTGATACTCGGCATCCACTGCGTTACTTGGCATCGTCATGCACTCGGTAGAAGTGAAGGCACGGTCCATACTAAACACTTCGAGTAGTTCTGAACTCGGTAACCACTGGAGACTCGGTAGAAGAGATGTCACTCGGTGAACACTTCTATCTGAACTGTAGCTCGGTGATCAAAGGAAACACTCGATAGAACCTTGTGACTCGGTGATAGTTTCCTTGATAACCGTCTGAGCTCGGTAAAATTAATTTCCTTGATAACCTCAGGAGCTCGGTTATCATGAAGTTCTTGATCAATACTAAGTACATCTTCACTCGGTCAAAACTGATTCCTTTATTTACCTCGAACACTCGGTAAACACTGGTTTCTTTGTTCACCTCGATCACTCGATAAACACTGACTTCTTTGTTCACCTCGATCACTCGGTAAACACTGAGAACTAGGTAAAGCTTGGCTTACAAAGGAATGTTCGGTGAGAGCTCGGTAAGCATTCAGAATCCAATAAGTGTTGTAACTAATGACAAAAATGTATCATAATGCCAACAATCTCCCCCTTTGGCATTAGTGACAAAAACACTTATGAGACAAAATTTATCTGACATGCTGATGACTGATTCTGAATATACATAGCTTCGTTATATACAACTCCCCCATAGAATGTACATACAGTATTTACATGAGCTGTATATCTCTTCCTTTGTACAATTTCTCCGAAAACACTTATTCACCCATAGTATACATATCCAACAATAATCTCCCCCTTTTTGACAATAATGCCAAAGAATAAAAGAATATATATACTTATATAGAAACACCAAAATGAGAGATGAACTCTAAATGTAACTAAAGAATAAGCTAGAGAGTCTTATCCCAATTCTCTTGCAAAATTTTTCAGGTGGAAAGAGCTACTTGAACTTCAGCCGAAAGTTCAATCACATGGTCTGCAATGGAGAAGTTATTATCATGGATTAATGTCTTTGAATGTGCAATGTGCTTCTGCATTGAATCCATGATGGGAAGGATCATGTTTTGGATATCTATCAATGTAGATCAGATCCTTGCCTCTTCTCTCAACAGCTCTGCCTGCTTCTCTGACAAAAATTTGATCCTGAGGTGATGAGATGAGCTTGAACTGGGGTCAAGCTTCAAGTTCTGTGTGCTCACCTTCAGATCCTCATCAATTTTATTTAGTTTCTCTCTTATTCCCTTAGTGTACTCGGTAACATCACAAAGCTTAGCAAAAAGAGATGTTACATTATTAAAAGAATTTTCCATATCTGCGAAAACTGAGGTTAATGCAACCTGATTTATTGCAATGTTCTGGGCAATGTGCCCCAACACCTTATTATCAAATTTCTTTGTTGCACGCTCAATCAGCTTTTCTTGTCCGGAGGCATCTTCATTGAATTTATTAACTGCCTCTTCCAATTGAATCAAAATGTGTTGAGAAGTATCAACATCAACACCTATAGCCTCAGTAATTATGTTTCGGGCATCCTTAATTATCCTATATTCCTTATCCCTTTCCGATCTTAACTGCATCTGAGTAGCCTTTTTCTCAATAAGTTGACTAGCATACCTCATTTCTTCAATGGTAGCATTATCAAAGTCAATCTTTGGAATTACTATCTCTGTGTCCAAGTCAATGTCTTCAGGAATTTCCTTTCCAGTGATCATAAGTCTTAATGGTTGCTTTTGTTTGACTTCTGAGATGACTGGTTTGACCTTTGGAATAGACACAACAGTAGAGACAGAAGGACTAGCAGTAAAAACTGGGATGCTTGAGGGTTGAGTGCCAATAGGAGTATGTACAGGGTCAAAAATTTGAGTACTGGCCAAAAATGGTGATACACTCGGTAATATAGTATCTAAGCTCACTGTGCCTGAAGTAGATGGCAACAAAATTGTAGAACAAATTGGAGTAGTCAAAATTGGAGAACTCACAACAATACCAACTGATGATGATGGAGTCGAGGAGGCCAACTCGGTAGATGAAGAGGGGTGCAGCTCGGTAGACGAAGAGGGAGTCACTTCCACTGATGATACCTGGAGCTGAGATATGGCAGGTGTAGATGGTAAATCTGGTGTAGATGAACCTGCTGAAGCTAACTCCAACCTTGATGATGTCACAGGTTTAGCTGGGGAGTGAGGAAGGGATGCAATAACTGCTGCTGCAATTTTTACCGGATCATCCCCCTTATCTTCCTCTTTAGCTTCTTCCTCTTTGTCTTCTTCCTCTTTCTCTTCCATCATTGCATGCAACTCTCCTGGTGTAACTGTGATGGATGGAGTGCTATCTGATTCATCACTGCTGCTGCTGTTGTCATCATCCTTTATTTCTACTGGGTCTACACTGGGCTTATGTAGATGATAGATGTTTTTCCACATGTTTGAAGCATCATTTACAACATGCTCTATATCTTTGATCAAAATCAAACAAGTGTGGAATCTGATCATCATTTTACCTTCATAGGTTTTCAATTCAGATTTTACCTCTGCTCCAGTGAGACTAGGCCTAAGATTCTTCAGGGATTGCTCATATATATCTTTTACCGTCTTGGTGGCTAACTCCCATCTTGACTGTACTCTCTCTAGTAGTTCTTTAGAGATATGAGGAGCAATCTGGTCTGGGGAGTATTTCCATTTTCCCATTTTGTTAAGTACCAGTTCCTCAATCTGCATTTTCTCTGCATCAGTCCTTGTCTCAAATTTCAATGCCTTGAAATTTGTGATGCCAGCTCCTTCTTCCAATGATTTGAGCCTTTGCTCGAATGTAGGTGCAGGCTTGACCAATACAGGTTCCTGAATATCTTTTCTTGTCCTTCGAGTAAATACTGCAGTAGGCTGCTTCTTGGGCTTGGTAATGATTACCTTGCCTTTCTTCTTTGCTGGTTGCTCTTCTTCTGATTCTTCTTCTCCTTCTTCTTCTTCTTCACTTTCTTTATCTTCACCTTTTCCCTCGATGAGCATAAGAGGACCCATTGCAGTTTTCAGTTTGGCCACTTTCCTCTTACCTTTGCTGATGGCCTATGGAATTTTGATTTCCAGATCAATTCTGGCCTTTGCTTCATCATAAGTACCAAAAATCCATTGCCTTGGGTCTACTGGCTCATTTACCAGTGCTTCAATGATATCCCTTGTTTCATCAATATTTACCTCATATGGAAGAGGTTTCACCCATGCAACTCAGGGTCTAACTGCCTGTATGTACACCTTGTCACAGTCAACTATAAAACATACGTCATCTTTATATTCTTCAACAAGCCTAGGAGGAATTCTGAATCGGTTATTCATCCTCTCCTTAAAGTCTTCAAAATAGTTATCCATGATACTATCAAAATTTTCTCCCATCTCTGCTATAAACTCATTAATCTAATACAAAATTGGGACATCTTTTCTCCATTCTACGGTTCCCTTTGATGGAAAGAATTTTTGTACATAGAATAGTAAACATATTAACAGAGATCCAAATTTACAGGGGTTATTCTTCGATGTCCTTATACTATCCATGTTCCTGTTTAACTGCTTCAACATTACTTTTGACAGATCAAATTCAAGATTCTTCTTTACAATTTTCAGGGCCAAATCCACAGCTTCACACGGTACACTATTTAACCTGCTGGAACTATATAAATTATATGCAATAATATGTATGCCAAATCTTAGTTCCGGATCTATTACAGTGTTAACCTTCAAACCTCTACCATCCCACTCGGCTAGGGTTTGCCTCTGTAACTCATCCCGTCCTAGGGTTTTGGTGGTTTTGGCTTTGCTGAGCATCGGGAGACCCGTGATTTTGTGAATCATCTTCTTGGTTATCAAAACGGGTTGTTCCAACCACAACTGACCATTATGCACTCGACTCAAGATATACCTAATCCATTTGGTTTGGAAGTTTCTAGGCATATGCGCGATGTGAGTCAAAACTTTTAGTTTCCAAATGCTTGTACTCGATTTTGAGAGAACCATTTACACATAACTCCGCTAGGGCATTATCCATGTCCAATGTCCCTATTTCTTGAATAGTACACTTAAAATGAGTGCGAATGTCATTCACGAGGAGTACCTTGTGTGGAATCTATGATTGAGCTCCATTGGGATCGAGCGATTCAGTGATGGCAGGAACGAGCTTGAACGTAGGTGCCTTCCATTCCGTTCCCTTCACAAGCATTTCAGAACCCTTCTTCGCCTTGCTGCTGCTGGTGCTTGCGTATGCCATTGCTGCTCAGTGAGTGAAAAGGTTTCGTAAGAATACTTCGCTGGAAAATCTCTTCAAATCGCTTGAACTCGCTTGAAAGCCTTTTTTTTTTCTGTGTAAATCTCGAATTCGCGGTGAAAAATGAGGTCAAAATCTGCCCTTTTGATGAAAAATTTGCCATTAATGTTCAGTATGGAGGTAGCTGCGATCGACAGACTGTCATCCACTAGCTCGGCTTAAACTTTGCAACTCGGTGACCAAAAGAAAATAGGTTAAACCAACCTTAACTCGGTAAGAGAAGAACCAACCATGCTCGGTAAGTGCAACTTGGTGAAAGAAGCCTTATTGCACCCGACTGAGCTCGGTAAGGTCATGTATCGACCATGATCCTGATGTATCTGAAATACTGATTTGATCATATTTTCATTCTAGGACTGCTTAGGATATTGCTTTGTAGATACAGTCTTGGTCTTATCCTGATGAGTCTTAATTGGAAATGGTAGAGTCACTCACTTCTTGAGTGACCATTCCATCACTTGAATTATTTGGCTCGGTAGACTTAGGAATCCATTGCTGCTTCATTTGCTTCCAAATATTGTCTACTTTGATTTTCTTCTCATCCTCGACTTTCTTTATGTTCATGCAATTTTTAGATATATGACCAAGTTCTGTACATGTATAACATCTTACAGTGGTATCCCTTTTTCTTAGGTGATGCCTTGCACAGTTTATGCCAGTATGACCATATTCTCCACAATAATGACATCTGCACCAAGTGTTGTAGTCCCAACCAAATATTGCTTTGACAAGTTGTTCAGCTGGATTAAATGATTTGGATTTGCATTGTGATGCCTTATGACCTTGCTTTTGGCATTTGTGACATTTACCTTCAAATTTTGGTTTCTCTTTGCATTCATTGGCTTTGTGTCCATGCTGATTGCAATTGTAGCACTTTCCATTAAATTTGCCTTTTCTATTGCTCCAACATCTATTAGATGTATGACCTAACTTACCACAGTGGCTGCAAGTAGGTCTTTGATTCTTTTGAGTACCCTGTTTGGAGGATTCACCTTCTTCCTTGTATCCAAGGCCTGCTTTACCATTTTGTTTATGAAAGTTTTCTTCATTTTGCAGATTCAATTGATCCATGTCCTTTTGAGATTTTACCATTCTCTCATTGACTTGTTTTTCAGAGATTAGATCACTTTGTAAGCTTGCATTGATTTGTCTTTCAGTAATTAAGTCATTTCTCAAATTCTCATTCTCAGATCTTAGATTCATAATTTCTTCATTTGCATTAGATAATTGAGTTACAAGATTTTCAAGCTGAGAGGATTGATTATTCCTTACCTCTAAGTCTTCAGCTGCCTTGTTCCTTTGCTCCAAGATTTCACATAGCCTGATGGACTGGATTTCTTGTTCCCTTTTGAGCTTTCTTACTTCTTCCTGCAGAGATCCATTCTTTTCTAAAAGTTCTTCGATTGCTTTATCAGCTTCATCTGAACTACTTGATGGTGATAGATCTTCAATCTTTTTTTCAACATACTGATGGTCATTCATTTGCCTTGCAAGTTCTTTTCTTCCTTTCAAGGATTGTGAAAGATGCTCTTTTGCTTCATTGAGTTGAGCCATGGCCATTTTCATATCTAGCTTTTCATTCTCAATAGATTTGTCAAGTCTGAATATCTCCATTGTCCTTGATCTTTGCTCAAGCTATGAAACTTTTATCTTGAGAACCTTATTGCTCTGATACCAATTGTTGGAAATATTCAAGATATGACAAGTTACTGAGAGGGGAGGGGTGAATCAGTAACTTTTAAAATTTCAAACAATAAAACTGCATACTGATATATTCACCATTCATCCAAGTAACCTACTGTAAGCATGAAACAAAATCATTTGCAACACTTGAACACACAGATTTGGTGACCCAGAAACCTTCCAAATAGAAAGTAAAATTGGGGTGGGGATGAAACCCACAAAGCTTCATTACTGCAGTATGAAGTTGGCCGGTTAAGGCTTACAATGACCACTTCTGGTGATCTGCCCTATTAGGAGCACAAAGGATTGCTAGATCCACCTTGTTAGAGGATTTACAAACATACAATAAAGTATGCACTCTGTTAGGAGATTTACAAAAGATTGTTAAATCTACCTTGTTAAAGGATTTTCAAAAATTGATTCACCTGTTAGAATGAAATAGTGGATCTGATTACAACTGATTGCTGATAAGATCCGCTATGCTCTGATTCACCTTGATGTGATAGATAAAACTTTTCTGCTCCAAAACTTGACCTTGCTAAATACCTTCACAACTCAGCACACATACTTTCGCACACATGTATTTCTTTCACACTTTCATATTTTCATTCATTACCATTACATTTGAATGATACAATACATTGCATATATATACCATCCAAATAAACAATACATGCAAGGTCGGCCAAAACAACAAGTGCAAATCTCTATACAAAGTCGGCCCAAGGTAAAAACTCGGGTTCACTGAACTGACTCGGTGTCCTTCTGATACTCAGCGTCCACTACGTTACTCGGCATCGTCATGCACTCGGTAGAAGTGAAGGCATGGTCCATACTAAACACTTTGAGTAGTTCTGAACTCGGTAACCACTGGAGACTCAGTAGAAGAGATGTCACTCAGTGAACACTTCTATCTGAACTGTAGCTCGGTGATCAAAGGAAACACTCGATAGAACTTTGTGACTCGGTGATAGTTAGTTTCCTTGATAACCGTCTGAGCTTGGTAAAATTAATTTCCTTGATAATCTCAGGAGCTTGGTTATCACGAAGTTCTCGGTCAATACTAAGTACATCTTCACTCGGTCAAAATTGATTCCTTTCTTTACCTCAAACACTCGGTAAACACTGGCTGCTTTGTTCACCTCGATCACTCGATAAACACTGACTTCTTTGTTCACCTCAATCACTCGGTAAACACTGAGAACTAGGTAAAGCTTGGCTTACAAAGGAATGCCCGGTGAGAGCTCGGTAAGCATTCAGAATCCAATAAGTGTTGTAACTAATGACAAAAATGTATCATAATGCCAATAGAAATTCCAATGAAATTGATGTAGCAATAGTAGACCTATTGGAGAGGAACAACATATTTGTAAGGAAACTTACAACAAAGAATATAATCATTTCCACATAACCCATAATAGATTTGAAATAAATATGCAATTAAAATCCACATGCAAGACGATAGACAACATACCCACAAAAATGTGACACAAGATATACCTTGGGAAACCATCATTGAAAGAAAAAACCCAACAACCAAAACCATCCATCACCATGTATTATTTAGCAAAAATACCATTGCAATACAACAATGGAAGCCTTCAATGCCATAGCCACAACTAAGAAATCCATGTGAACAAGAATGAATCCACGCATCCCATGCCATGCTTCCAACCTTTACAAATGTTCCCTTGGCTAACCTGTCAAGCCTTGTCCCACTCGACTCTCTCCCTTTTCACCTTTTGTCTTGTCACACACCAAAAACTACCCTTGTGGTTGCTTATATAGTAGCAAGTCCCACAAAATCACCAAGTGGTATTACATAAACCATGTACTACCTAACCCCCTTGACCCTACATTTAGTATCAAAAATTTTAATATTTTTCCCAAATATTAAATAATTGCATAAAATATTATCACAATGTTACAATAGAACTCATCAAGTATATCCCATGACAATCTTTACATGTTGCACATCCATTTAGGTGCAACATTATACAATAAAATAAAATAATATTATATAATAATATTATGCAATGTGTGCAACACCTATTATCTCAACAATCTCCCACTTATTGTATGCATTGCATAGGGTCAATCTATAGCCACATAAATGAATAAGGGAACATCCCTCCTAGTACATCCACTGTCATTGATCAAAATACACGAAGTGCTCCATCCTAGTACCCATAACAAATCAAAGTATCCAACATCTCAAACATGGATGATGCCACCTCCTATTATGCCACTACCACCGAACATACATAGAATCCATCCAAAGAGAAATACATCCAACCTATCACATTAGAAGATCATAAAATCTTGTACCAACAAAAATATCAATCACAAAAACCTAATCCAAAGGTAATCAAATGTAACCATAGTTGTCAAAATATGACCTCCTCCATAAAACCCCAATAAGAAGCCTCAACAACACCCAAACCATACCATATAACTAATCATGGATGTAAGCCTCTTACAAGAAGATCAAACTCATAAACCATTCCTAATCCAAGGAATATGTCCACTATAAAATCATCTCCCAACCTCAACTGGCATAACAAAATATGAAAATGGAGATAACCAATGCTAAACCATCTCTCAAATGAACCCTCTAGAACTAACTCATGTACCATAGCTCAAAATCCATATCCATGAAAGACAAGCATAAACATAATACACTTGAGAGAAATAATGGGCTATACCTCTCAAGTAGAAAACCATCGAGCAAACCAAGAGTGGGGAATGAGAATGCTTATCAAGATATCCAAGTCTCCAACCAAGACTTATCTAAGAATAATCTCCTCTCAAGTCCATATCAGGTGACCACCCCTCAGACTCTCCTGTTGAAACTATCAAACATCCCAACAAAAACATCTCTAATCCAATAGAAATTGATATCACCACCATCTCTAAGTATCCATGAGCACTGACTAGTTAGAACAATATCCTAGTAACATAAGCATTGGACATCCTTAAACAATGATTCATTATTGAAATTCATCAAGTTTCTACTTAGAAAATCATGCTAAACTCATTTAATGTATCAACCTAGGAATGTGAACTTGAGACAGTGAGTGCAAAGTTTATGCTTTAGTTCTTCTCAATAATCATCACTACTAGGGTAAAAGCAATTGCTACAAAAAATTTATACTAGAAACTAAATTGATAAACTAATTCTCATCTAAGGAAAACATAAGGGTAAATAAATAATTCTTTGGAAATAAACCTATGTTGTAGGATACACTCAATGGTTCTGCTACCAATGACTATACGAACAATAGTATCTAACAACTCAAAGGAAACTTAAATAAATCCTACTTAGACATTAATAAAGAATCCATCTTTTGTGTGGGCCCCCACAGATGTGTGAATGAATTAGAACTTAGAGATTGAACTAAAAGATTGTCATGTATTCATTCAATAAAACATGAACACAATATATAAGATCAAGATTCTTTACTTCACTACTTGATTACAACATGAATTCTTCAAAAACATCTGACTCTTCTAGAAACATAAGTTCCATCTTATTTAACGAAAATTAGGAAAAATAGAATGCCTACAAAGTAGGTCTTCCATTACATATCATAACAAATTTTAGTTTCAAGAGCGACAATTAGATTGTCTTGAACTAAATCAGCAAACACAAAGTGATGGAAGGAATGGAGCTATAAATGAACTCTAAAATAGTCACCCACCTTGAAAACCCCACTCATCCTTTAGTCTATGCTCCTTGCTTGACTTATTCTTCCTACAAAAGGTTAACACAACAAAATCCAAAACATGAATCCAAAGCATAGATCATAATAAGTTTTTCCTATTTTATTGAAGCCTTGTCACACAGCTATAGGAGGTCTATCCATATATTATACATACATACATACATATATATATATATATATATATACATATATACATATATATATGTATATATATATGTATATATGTATATATATATATGTATATATGTATATATATATGTATATATGTATATATATATGTATATATGTATATATATATATGTATATATGTATATATATATATATGTATATATATATGTATATATATATATATACATAAATATATATGTATATGTATATATATACACACACACACACACACACATATATATATACATATGTATACATATACATATATATACATATACATGTATATATATATACATACATACATACATATATATATATATATACATGTATATGTATATATATATATATACATATATATGTATATATATACATACATACATATATATATATATGTGTGTGTGTGTGTGTGTGTATGTATGTATGTATGTATGTATATATATATATATATATATCATACATACATACATACATATATATATATGTATGTATATATGTATGTATTTATGTATAATATATATACATACTTACATATATATATTGTCTTTAAGTTCCATAAGTATCAAATATAGATATAGTTAACACTCACATACATAAAAGATTGTATCATATTTGCAAAAAACTATAAGATATTCAAATTTGTACTTCAAAAATCATAAACAAAACATCCCAAAAAATTGACTCATCATTCCCCCCAACTTAGCCATTTGTTGATCCCATGGGAAAAAAAACTATATATATAGTCTTTAAGTTTCATAAGTATCAAATATACATATAGTTAACACTCATATACATAAAAGATTGTATGATATTTGCAAAAAGCTATAAGATATTCAAGTTTGTACTTCAAAAATCATAAACAAAACATCCCAAAAAATTGACTCATCATTCCCCCCAACTTAGCCATTTGTTGGTCCCATAGAAAATAAATTCTTTAACTTGGTTTTCATCCTATAGTTAGTAGCTATGCTCTATCTAGATCCTCCCTCTGTAAAACTCTAATAGAACCCTTTTGTTCTCCTATGCTTCTTCCACCTGTCCTCTTCCTCCTACATGGTAAAATCATACAGTCTTTCTAAATTTGTGAGTAATGGAGATAGTAGCAATGGAGGTTGAAAGGTTAATGGAATCCAAAAACTTTCTCTCTCTTCCTAGAGATATGTACCAAGGAGCATGCTAGGCTTCCATAGAAAAATTGATAGGTGAATGTGATTCTATCTTTCTCATCTCCTTAGATAAATGGTTCCAACACTAGTGTATGACATTTCTAGCCTTAGGTAGTTCAGTATTTTCCATTTGTTCATATGCATTAAACAATTCCTTCTTCATTGGATAGATGATCTTGCTACCTGATTTAGAGGGATTTAACCAATTACAATAGAGAGTTCGAGGATCCTTGGCTTTAGGCCTTAGAAACAAGGGAATGTTTGATTCCAAATTTCTATAGACTTCAACTTGAGTGTTCCAACTAATTTCATTCTGTACTGAGGACATGAAGGCTCTAATTTGAATATCCCCAACATAAAGTAAGGGATTCCAAACTCAATCATTTAGAACTACAAGATTGTGAAGATAAAGTTCCCACAACAAATTTTTTATGACTACAAGCTGAGAGTTATAGAAAGCTTAGAAAAATTGGGTAGGCTCTTGTAATGAGGGAGTGCTATCTTGCATAATGTAAGTCATTCAATAGTTCAACAGTTGTTCCTTAAGAAATAGAGAATAAAAAAGTGATGGGGATCTACAACCCATTAAGTTAGAGATAAAGGATGTAATTTTGTCAAGCTTTACACTTAATTATTCTACCTTTTCCCCCTAAATAAGTGTTTCCTGATAATGACTATCTATAATTTTATTTATCTCTTTCCTTTATTGTTTCCATTTTTCCCTCTTAGAATTTAATTGCTTAGTCAACAATAAAATAACATCTAACAAAGATGTTGGACTAGATTGAGCTGATATTGAACTTTGGTAAGAAATATCTACTACTTGAGGAACATATAACTTACCCTTATTAGCACTTGTCCTTTCTAAAGGATCCATCAAAATCATCATATCTTTATCAGGATTAGAGTATTGTTGAGCTACTAAAGCTAATGTTTCTAATCCTCCATTCAAAATTTTCTCAACCACCTTTTTGATAAGGACCATATCAACAACTAGATATTATTCATAGGGATCATTCTTTTCCATAGGAGACTATGCTATAGGAGAAAATGTTGGTTCATCTATTTCCTTGATATAACTATCAAAATCATCACCTTCTAAATCATCTCCCTAAAAATTCCTAGAGCCTTGTCCTTGAAATACATAATCTTGCTCCTTCGAGTTGGAGTCATCTCTGATAATAATGCCTTCTACTTTCTCAAGCTTACCAAGAACCTTCTCTATTTTGTCATCATGAAATTCCTCAAATGTGACTTGTTCCATAACTTCAGTCCATTGCTCATCTGGATGAGAAATTTTAGGCTATAAATGAGCCTCTCGTTGGATATTTCATTTGCTTCTTCCTTTAGCTCAAAATCCTAGGTTACTTGAGGTTCATTATCTAGAATCTCCTTAATTGGTTTTGTTCTTTGTCTGGCACTTCTTAATGGAGTTTCCTCCTTCTCTCAGGATTTCCTTTTTAAGGAAGTGTTGTTGGCTATAGGAGATGCCTTAGCCTATCAGCTAGTACTATGGTTAATATTTTGCTTCTTACACTCTGGGGAAACTATTTCTACTATAGTGGCAACTTCAACCTTCTCTGTATGAGTATCCAATTCCTCTTCATGAACTATTGAGGAATTAGTAGAATTAGGGAAGTTAGAGGAATTAGGGCTTTTAACCTTAGCTTCCTTTTTCTTTTTTGATGAATAAAATTGTCCAATTTTGATAAAGATTTTCTTAATTCTTTTACTAGTTTTTACCCTCTGACCTACTCTACACTCAACTAGTTTTGGAATAGGCTCCTTAAACCCTTGTAGTAGAAATTCCTCACAAGAAATATTTGACTAATCCTTTAAATATTTTTACACTATCAGCTTAATTAAGCAGTTGCAAGAGATAGAGTTTTTTCTACCCTCTTATACTAGTATGGCTTGTTTTCACAAAATGCCAAATACAAAACTAGGAACATTGATAGATCTGATATCCTGTCTTAAATGACTCAAGAATTTGAAATGAACAACATGCAAAAATTATTATCACCCTTCACAAGTGAAATACTTAATGATAAAAACCACACATTGTGGAAATGGTTCAGGAAGAGATAATCTAACAGTACCTTGTTTCTTATTAATATCAAGCTTTGGATCTCCATGTAAAGTAAATTGAGCTCTAGCAAAAATTGGGTCAAGATTCTTTGCAAATTCCTCACCTTCAACTAATAGTCCCATAACTTCTACCAAATCTATTTAAGAAAATGGAACCTTTAATCCATTAACTATTGCTATTTCATTCTTTAAGGAGTTGAGAAATTGAAACACAACCTCATCATCCTAGCTAGTTAGCTTTTGAACGTAATCTGTCCATCCCCTTGCTTGAAAATATGGCCTACAATTCTGGTCTTTGAGAAATGTATTATGCATAGTAGGCTCTCTTCAAATTAGTTCTTCTCCCATCATCAAATTTCCAAGGTACCCAAAACAAATTTTCAAGGAAGAATAACAAACAACCACAAATTTGGACCAGAAAAATTGAAACAAAAGGTTAGAGGATGAAATTCCTAGAGTAATGAAACTCAAGAAATAAGAATTTATGAGTAAAATGAATGCAAATCTTTGTGTTATCATTTCATAATTACTCATAAATGCATCCCTCAAAACTTTGTACATAACATTTCTTTCCATCTTAGTTTTATATGTGCAAAAAATAACATGCAGTGAAAGGATTTGTAAAAATGTCAAATTAGTGGTAGAAAATGCAAGTACAACAAGGGAAAAGAATAAATAAAAAGATTGCATAAACATAATGACAAAACTAATAAAACTCCCCCTAGCTAAAATACTACAAGTGGTCCCCTACTTGCAGCGGTGACAAGGCATACAAAAAAAGATTAGAAAGATAAATTAATATCACATGCTTTGGAATGTGTGCTAACCAGAAGTGCCAGTGAGGTGATAGTTACTATGCATGAATGAAATAAATGATGAGATGGATAGGTGGTAGACTAGAAATGAAGTGAAAATTTATCATGGAGAATCAAGTTTCACAATGAAAGTTCTTATTATGATAGTGACGAGAACAACTAGAGTGAGGAAGGAAAATGAGAAAAAAGCTCATGAGGACTTGCTATAGGAACTCCAACACTAGTAGTAGAAGAGAATTACTATAGGAACTCCTCCTTACTCTTTGGTTTTTTATATAATTTTCACCTTTGACCATTGACCAACAATTTGCACCAAACCCAATCTATAGTGGAGAGCTAGACTACTGCATTTGGAAAGACTACAATAATTTCATATTGCCCTAACCATCTGGTTTGGAATTTTCCAGGATTATGATAATACCAAGAGTCGTAAAGGAGTACCTAGTCTCCAATAGAAAAGTGTTGTCCTGAACATACTTATCATGCCATTGCTTGCACTGGTTTGTATCATTTCTATGTTAAGCTCCCTGTAGTCAACACAAACTCTCCACTTCCCTCCCTTCTTAGGTATTAAAAAGGGGAGACCCACTAACTATCTAAAATTGGAGAGATGAAGCCAACATTTAACAAATTCTATAGCT
The DNA here is from genome assembly GCA_028749045.1 of Cupressus sempervirens. Lineage (NCBI taxonomy): Eukaryota > Viridiplantae > Streptophyta > Pinopsida > Cupressales > Cupressaceae > Cupressus > Cupressus sempervirens. Next base: position 329,910,537 of record CM053787.1, read on the forward strand.
CATTCTTGACTAGTTCCCTAAGTGTTGGTTTTACCTAGTGTTAAGGTTGGCAAATAGGTCTAAATTCAGAGCTAATATAAATGTTGTGATTGCAGAGCTTAGGGTTGTTGGAAATATTCAAGACTTGCTAGGTTACTAAGAGGGGAGGGGTGAATCAGTAACCTCAAAAACTTTATTAGATTTAGATCTTAATTGTAATAATCCAATTACCATTTAGTTCATCAAATATGATCTACTTGCATGCATGACAAACATAAAACATTCATAACACTTGAACACAATGATTTGGTGACCCAAAAACCTTCCAAATAGAAAGTAAAACTAGGGTGGGGATGATACCCACAAAAATTCAATACTATAGCATAAAGTTGGCCGATTAGGGCTTATATTTATCACTTATGATGATCTACCTTATTAGGAGCAATTAGGACTGCTAGGTCCACATTGTTAGAGGTTTTACAAACACGCAATGAAGTATGCACTTGGTAAAGAGATTTGAGAAAAGACTATTAAGTCTACCTTTATAAAGGATTTGAATTGGTTTCACTAGTTAAGATGAAGCTATAGATCTCTAAATTACAACTAGATTTTTGATACAGATTCCTTGAAGTATTGATCACCTTTATGTGATGGATTTATGTTTTGCTACTCCTTTATAGATATGACCTTATAATACACTTTGTCTACTACTGATTCACATTTGCATGCTTCTTTTCCACATTATTGTCACACTTGTATATGATACAATATATTACATATATATCAATCCAATTCACATAATTACAAAGTCAGCCATCATTCAAGTTAGCACCAATATTAGAAAGTTGGCCCATATGTAGATACTCAGGTTCTAAAGATTGACTTGGTGAAGTTCTAATACTTGATGTCCACTATCATTACTCGGCATTGTTGATGTAGGAGCATCTTGCATGGGAAAATTAAATTAATTATTTTAAATATATATATATATATATATATATATATATATATATATATATATATATATATATATATATATATATATATATATATATATATATATATATATATATATATATATATATATATTGTAGAGGAGAGAGAAAGTGATGAAAATAGAAAGAAAATAATAAAAAAATTGAAAAATAGCAAAAAAGGAGAAAAGAGGAATTTCTATTTTCAAGGTGCATAGGTGGCATAAATAGAAAAATAATAAAAATAGTTATTATTCCATTAATTGAGGTGTGTAGGTGGCATCTTAGAAGTTTGTGGAAAGTACCTTAAATCATGCATTTAATATTTGTTGCGATCTATAAAGGAAATGTAATTTTCTAATTAAGCCACATGTTGGTGCTTAGTAGTATTTAGGTGGAAATTCTAGAAAGTTGTAGATATTGTAGAAGGTTGTGGATATTGTGTAGGTGGAATTCTAGAAGATTGTGGATGAGTCATGCATTGGGTGTCAAAGTGCCTATTTAAGCAAGCTATAGGAACATTTGTGAGCAAGCTCTCAAGGTGAAGCTCTTCGAATGTAATCTCTTGTAAGGAAGCTAGAGAAGTAAAAGCTCGGGAAGTAGAAGTCTTCAAGACAAGCTCTCTTTTTTTGTAAGCTCTTATAGTTGGAAGCTCTTAGTGAGGAAGCTCTCTTATATTGTAAGAATTTGGAGTCCTTTCATTTGGAGAATATTGTAATGAATTTCAAGTATTAATGGATGCTTTATGAAGCATTTTGTCATCTCTTGTCTCCATCTTGTTGTGATTTTGGTTGTTCATTTGTAAGGGTGGTGTGGCCCTCCATTAGTGGTATTAGAGTAGGAGTTCCTGAGTGTGCGGATAGATCGCCGAACGTGAGGCAATTTGCACAAGGACCTTGAGTTGGGTAAAGTTTGTCAAGAAGTTCTTGATTGTGTAGATAGATCTTTGACTATGAGGCAGTTTGCACAAGGTTCTTGTGTTGCACTAGATTTGTCTTCTAAAGAATTGATTATGGAGAAGAGAAAGAAGAAGATGACTTTTGTGATTGGATGGATTCTGAGGATTCCTAGACTTGAGAGATTTAGAAAGAGAATGCAACAAGAAATATTTTTGGATTTGTAGAAGCAAGTGAATGAATTAGAAGCTATGTTGCATAAACAAAGAGCACATCACTAGAAAAGAGATGTTGATAATTCCTTAGATTCAGAAAAGAAAGAAGATTCAGTGGAGTATTAGACATGTTGTACAAAAAAAGAGCAAACAAATGAACAAGAAATTATTTGTGAACCAGAAGTTGAAGAAGATGAAAGAGAAGAGGAAGAGCATGAAGATGACAAGATTTATGAACCTAAAATAGATCAAGATGATTTGAAGATTATAGCAATGGAGGAAAAGTATACTGCCTTAGTTGGAGATCAGGCAAGTGGAGTAGTTACATGCATTGTTGACGACATGAAAGAGGCAAGTGAAGATAAATATGTCAAAGAGATAAATTCTTATGAATCATGGGATGTTATCTTTGAGATGAGTTTGAAAGATTGGTATGGTGTCGCTGGGTTTATTATAGGTGTGATTAATTCAACAAGATTGAATGAGGATGAGATTTATACTTGGACAAAGTTCATTGCAAAGGAGAAATTTCAGCAACAAACACTTGTTCTAGCTAGGTGTTGGAAAAGAAGAAAGAAGGAAATATATTGACACTGGATACTTGTTCCATCTATGTGTTGGAGCAAGAGAAAAAGAAAATGTCAATAGTGGCTACTTTATTTTGTGAATCCATACTCACAAAAATTTTCCTACCATGGGAGTCGGATGTAGGAGCATCATGCATCAGAAAAAAAAATGTGGGAGATTTGCATGTTGGTTTTCTTGTCCTTGTTGAGGTGGAAGCTTTTGGTGAAGATGAATATGGTTGTATATCTTTCTTTTGGCATCAAAGTATGGGACACACTTTTCTATCTACCAGGGGAGTCTAATGCAGGAGCATCTTGCATGGGAAAATTAAATTACTAAAAAAAAAAAAAAAATTGTGGAGGAGAGAGAAAGTGACGAAAATAGAAAGAAAATAATTAAAAATTGAAAAATAGCAAAAAAGGAGAAAAGAGGAATTTCTATTTTCAAGGTGCATAGGTGGTGTAAATAGAAAAATAATAAAAATAGTTGTTATTCCATTAATTGAGGTGTGTAGGAGGCATCTTAGAAGTTTGTGGAAAGTTCCTTAAATCATGCATTTAATATTTGTTGTGATCCATAAAGGAAATGTAATTATTTAATTGGGCCACATGGTGGTGCTTAGTAGTATTTAGGTGGAAATTCTAGAAAGTTGTAGATATTGTAGAAGGTTGTGGATATTGTGTAGGTGGAATTCTAGAAGGTTGCGGATGAGTCATGCATTGGATGTCAAAGTGCCTATTTAAGTAAGCCATAGGAACATTTGTGAGAAAGCTCTCAAGGTGAAGCTCTTCGAATGTAATCTCTTGTAAGGAAGCTAGAGAAGTAGAAGTTTGGGAAGTAGAAGCTCGAGAAGTAGAAGTCTTCAAGAAAAGCTCTCTTTTGTTGTAAGCTCTTCTAGTTGGAAGCTCTTAGTGAGGAAGCTCTCTTATATTATAAGAATTCGTAGTCCTTTCATTTGGAGAATATTGTAATTAATTTCAAGTATTAATGGATGCTTTATGAAGCATTTTTTCATCTCTTGTCTCCATCATGTTGTGATTTTGGTTGTGCATTTGTAAGGGTGGTGTGGCCCTCCATCAATGGTATCAGAGCGTACCTTTATCAATTGTCATGCACTCAGTAGAAGTAGAAGCTTGGTCCATACTAATCACTTCAATGTAGTCTTGAACTCATTTTGTAGTGGTGACTTAGTAGATACTTGTGTAACTTGGTATAAATTGAATTACTTGTTTACCATGACTACACTTGGTAAACACTAATCTCCATACAACTTAGTTAAGACTGGCTTCGCTTTACATGAATTACTAGCTTGGGAGAAACTTCAAACCTTGGTAACCATTGGAATGCTCGAGTTGAATTATTAGACTTCATACTAACTGAATTCGCTTGGTAACCACTGGAATGCTTAGGTTCAACTATAGTGCTTGGTGAAAATTGAAATACATGGCAAACACTTGTGGACTATTCAATAAGCTCTGTAGCCATATAGAATCTAAATAAGTTTTGTCATTAATAACAAACTTGATTGAATGTCAATAATCTCCCCCTTTGGCATTAGTAACAAAAACACTTATCATCCAAAACTTATATACATCTCAATGTGATAGTAGCTCGGTATGCTATACTTTTTTTGAGATTTTTCAAAATTTGTCTTTTTAAGTAATATAGTATACTATATCTACAAATTCTCTTTGCTATATACACTTTCTCCCTTTGCATGATTCTCCCCCATACAATATACATAGTATAACAAGTATCTCTCCCCATATGTAGCATATTAACTGTCTCTCCCTATTTTTGACATTAATGCCAAAGATTTATCCAAAACTTATTTACATGGAGACACCAAAATGAGAAAGAAAATTAGAATGTACCTTAAGAATGAGTGATAAGGTCTTATAAAAATTCTCTTGCAAAACTTTGCACATATGTACTTTAGAAAATAGTTGTATCATGTGATCTATAATTGAGAGGTTGTTTTCATTGATCAATATTTTTGAATAAACAATATTCTTCTACATTGTATCCATCATGGGAAGGATCATATTTTGAATATCTATCAGTGTCAACTAGATCCTTGCTTCTTCTCTCAACAACCCTGCTTGCATATCTAACAAGATTTTGATTTTCATATGATGTGCATAGCTTGAACTAGAGTCAAGTTGCAAATGTTATGCACTAGCCTTTAGATCTTCATCAATCTTTTTCAGTTTACTCTTTATCTCCTTTGTGAACATGGTAACATCACACAACTTTAAAAAAAGTGATGTTACATCTGTGCAAGAGGTTTCAAGATTGGTCAAAATTGAGGAAATCTCCACTTGTTGGTTAGCTATTTGCTGAGAAATGTGCTCAAGCACTTTATTATAAAATTTCTTTTTTGCTTTCTCAATCAACTTATCTTAACCGCTAGTGTCCTCATTAAACTTTTGGATTGCCTCTTCTAATTGTAATAAAATGTGTTGAGAAGTATCAACTTCAACATCTATACCCTAAGTCAAAATATTCATGGCATCATCTATGATTTTTTACTCTTTGTCTCTCTCCTCCCTAAGTTTTTGTTATTTTTCTTTTTTTGGAGGAGTTCACCGACTATGTGCATTTGATCCATAGTGAGATTGTAAATGTCCCATTTCAGAATTTCAATCTCCTCATCTAGGTCTATATCCTCCTCTATCTCCTTTCCTTTACTAAAAAATCTTGTACTCAGTTGAGCCTTAGGTTCAACTATCATTGTACTTAATGCCCTTGAATCCAGTATGGAAACAATAGTAGAGATAGTAGGACTAGCAGTGAAAATTTGTATAGTGCCAATAGATGGAATACTAACTAGTATGCTTACTGAATCCAAAACTGAAGTACTTATAGAAGTCCATAATTGTGGTAACCAAAATTGTAGAATCCAAAATTGTAGTACTTACTATAGAAAAGCACAAAATTGTAGAACATACTATATACTTTGTTGATGATGTTGACTTAGTGGCTGAAGAAGAGGGATGTTGCAACTTGGTAGATGAAGTAGTAGACATTTTTATCATTGATGTGTTGAGCTGTGATGGAGCAAAGAGTGATTGGACATTTGATGTGTCAGTAATTGTCATAATCAAACTTGTTGAAGCTATCTTTGAGCCTGATGATGTTGCAAGTTTACCTGGAGAGTGAGGAAGTGAGGTAATGATAGCTACAACTATCTTGACTATGTCAATCTCCTCATCATCTTCCTTGGCTTCCTTAGTAGCTTCTTCCTCTTTCTCTTCTTCATCATCCTTCATAAGCTCTTGATAATCAATTGTGACAAATTAAGTTAAATCTTCATCATTATCATCATCCCACTGACCATCATCATCATCACCATCATCTTTGATCTCCATTGCATACTCACTTAGTTTGTCAAGATGAAACACATTTCTCCATGTGTTTGTGGCATTCCTCAAAACATACTCTATGTCCTTCATCAAAACTAGGCAAGTATTGTACTTAAGTGTCATTTTGTTCTAACTGTCTTTCAATGCCTTATTTACCTCTGCATCTATGAAGGTGGGTACCAACTATCTTAAGGTTTGCACAAAAATATCTTTAATAGTTTTCTCGGTGTTCTCCTATCTTAACTTGATTTTCTCTAACAAAACACCAGGGATCTATGATTCTAGCTAGTCTGGAGAGTATTTCCATTGGCCCATTTTTTCCATGACCAAATCTTCAACCTCTTTTTGTTCTGCTAATTTCCTTGTCTCATACTCGAGAGCTTTGAAGTTATGTACACCTGCTCCTTCTCTCAGTACCTTGAGTCTATCCTAAAAAGTGGGTAGAGGTAGGTTAAAGATAACATCGCCACCTTCCTCATCTACCTTTTTCCTTGATCTTCTAGTGAACACTGTAGTGGATGGCTTAGGTTTCTTGGTGATGATCACCTTGCCTTTCTTCTTCACTAGTTCTTCTTCCTTTTCTAATTCCTCTTCATCCTTTTCTTTTTTAACATCTTCTCCTTTACCCTTGGTCAATATAAGAAGTGTGTTTGTTTTGAGCTTGGCTATCCTCCTCTTACCTTTGTTAACCACCTGTGAAAGCTTAGTTTCAAGCTCTATTCTTGCCTTGGCCTCATCATATGTTCCAAAGTATGGTGCCTTAGGATCAACAGGCTCATTCACCAAGGCTTAAATAATATCCTTGGTTTCATCAATGTTTACCTCATAAGGAAGAGGTTTCACCAATACAACTCTTGGTCTCACTACCTGAATGTGGACTCTATCACTATCTACCATGAAACAAACATCATTTTTTTAATCTTATACCAATTTCTTGGGTATTTTAAATCTATTATTCACTTTCTCCTTGAAGACATAAAAATAGTTATCCATAATGCTAACAAAATTCTCTTTGATTTCATAAATATATTCATTAATCTAATATAATACTTGCACATATTTTCTCCATACTACCATGCCTTTTCAATGGAAGAAATTTTGAACATAGAAAAATAAGCAATTCAACAAAGAACCAAAATTGCAAGGGTTGTTTTTGGAAGTTCTAATACTTTTCATCTTTTTGTTGAATTGCTTCAACAATAGATCTGCAAGGTCATATGATAGATTGTTCTTCACAACCTTGTATGCACATGATGCGCTATTGAGATGGCTTGAACTATAAATCTTATGGGCAATCAAATGTATACCAAATTTGAGTTTTGCATCAGTTACACTACTAATCTACATGCCTCTGTTGTCCCACTCAGCTAGGGTTTCCTTTTCCAACTCCACCTAACCTAGGGTTTTAGTTACTTTGGCCTTGGTGAGTATGGGAAGACCATTAATGTGATGAATCGTCTTCTTGGTGATCACAACTAGTTGCTCAAGCCATAACTAACCATTGTGAACTTAGCTAAGGATGTATCTAATCCATTTTATTTGAAAGCTTTGGAGTAGGTAAGGAATGTGAGTTAAATCCTTGTCTTCCAAATGTTTATGCTCGGGTTTAAGAATCCAATTCACACATAATTTACCTAGGGCATCACCCATTTATAGGGTTCCAATTTCATTAATTGCATACTTAAAATGAGTTTAGATGTCATTAATGAGAAGTACCTTTGGAGGAATCTGCAATTGTGCTCTATTTGGGTTGAGGGTTTCAATGATCGCCGGCAAAAGTTTGGAATTAAGTGCTTTCCATTCTACTTCTCAAACCAACATCTCTAACCCTTTCCTTACTTTGCTATTTCTTCTACTTGATGCCATGGTTACTTAGTAAGCTATGAAATCTTTAAAGAACTTAGCTACAAATTCTTCTCATAGTCACTTGGTCACTCTGCAATTTGCTTCTTTGCAATAACACTTAGATTTTTCAGTGAAAATTAATTTTATTTCCTACTTTTTGTTAAAATTTTGCCATTAATTCTTGATACAAAGGTAGATGTGATGACATCATGCTTGACATTATACTCGATAGTATGTGTGACAACCTATCATCCACTATTTTTTGGATTGCTTAGTGTAAGAATTTGGTATAGCTCTGATACCATGTAAGAATTTTCCTAAGGGAAAAATTCATCCAGGAACTAAGAACTCAAACACAAGCACAACTATAGACCAAAAATGGATATGATCAATTAATCAGAGTATGTCTGAATACATTGCTTTGTTCAGTATGTGATATGCAAACACACTAGGAGTGCCTATATATAAAGGCCTCTCAAGAAGCACGTAGAATGTCTCTAGAAAGAACCAAGAGATAAGATAAGCATTGAGAACTAAGCACACACCTTATCCAACATTCTAGATGAGTGGATAAGATTAAGAAGGCTCTAGACACCATGTGCATAAAAGAGGTGTGAACTCCTGTGTTGTCAACATGACAACTCACCAGAGTGCACATACTCCTAGGTGACTAATAAATAAATAATAAAATAATGAAATATATGAATTAACCTAATTAAACTTAAGTAAGTGTAAATAGTGAATTATTATTTACACCAACACTCAGTAAAGGCTTCATAACTTGGTAATCAAACGTGTTCTTATTACTCCTGACTTTTCTCAATAGAGAAGTCAACTTAGTGATAACTAATACCAATCTCACTTGATGATTCTTTCATATCTTGAATACTGATTTGGATCTTTCCTTTCTTTTAGTTGGAACTATTTGGATGTGATTTTGACAACACAATTCTATTTCTTCCTTAAGAACTTAGTTGGAAATGGTGGAGTCACCCATTTCTTGAGTGACATGACCATCATTGCTTGAACTAGCATCCTCAGTAGATTTAGGAATCCATTACTGCCTCATCTTCTTTTGAATGTTATCTACTTTTTTTTCCTTCTCATCTTCAACTCTACCTATATTCATGTAATTCTTGGCTAGATGACCAAGTTAAGTACAAGTGAAACATATTATGGTGGTATCTCTCTTCCTTGTGTGATGTTTAACACAATTCATGCAAATGTGTCCATATTCTCTATAGTAATGACATCTACACCAAGTGTTGTAGTCCCAACCAAATATTGCTTTCACAGTTTTTTCTGCTAGACTGAATGACTTAGATCTACATTCAAATGCCTTGTGACTTTGTTTCTTGCATTTGTGACACTTGCCCTCAAATTTTGGTTTCTCTTTGCATTCATTAGCCCTGTGACCATGTTGATTACAATTGTAGCATTTACCATTGAATTTTTCTTTACCATTACTATGAAATTTATTTGATGTATGACCTATCTTACCATAGTGATTGCAAGTATGTCTTTAATTCCTTTGAGCACCTTGTTCAAAGAATTCACCTTCTTCCTTGTATCCAATCCCTTCTTTACCTTTTTTTCTATAGAGATTCTGCTCATTCAGTTGATTTAATTGACTTATGTCTACTTGGGATTTCATCATTCTTTCATTGATTTTTTTTTAGTGTTTAGGTCAATTTTCAATCTTTCACTGATTTTCTTTTCAAATCTCAGCTTATTTCTTATTATTTCATTGATTTGTTTTTCCAAATTTAAATCATTTCTTAATCTTTCATTGATTTTTCTTTGGCTCATGATTTGCTCATTTGCATTGGAGATTTAAGCCATAAGATTTGCATGTTGAAGGGATCAATTTTTGATCTCATTGTTTCTTCCATCCATTTCTTCTTTCCTTTGTTCCAAGATTTCACATAACCTTACTAACTAAATTTCTTATACTCTTTTAAGCTTTCTTACTTCTTGTAGGGAACCATTCTTCTCTAAGAGTTCTTTGATTATATCATTTGCTTCATCTAAACTGCTTGAAGGGAAAAGGTCTTCAATTCTTTCATCAATGTATTGATGATCATTCATTTGATTTTCAAGTTCCTTCCTTCTTTTCAAGGATTGGGAAAGTTGCTCCTTAGCTTTCTTGAGTTGTGCAATGGCCATTTCTAGATCCAAATTTTCATTGTCAATTTCCTTATCAAGTTTGAATATCTCCATATTCTTGATCTTTGTTTAAGCTGTTAAACTTTCTCTTGAGAACCACAATGCTCTAATACCAATTGTTGGAAATATTCAAGACTAACTAGGTTACTGAGAGGGGAGGGATGAATCAATAACCTCAAAAACTTTATCAGATTTAGATCTTAATTGTAATAATCCAATTAACATTTAGTTCATCAAATCTGATCTACTTATATACATGATTTGGTGACCTAGAAAACTTCCAACTAAAAAGTAAAACTAGGGTGGAGATGATACCCACAAAACTTCAATACTGTAGGATAAAGTTGGTTCGTTAAGGCTTATATTGATCACTTCTGATGATCTACCCTATTAGGAGAAATTAGGATTGCTAGGTCCACCTTGTTAGAGGTTTTACAAACGCAAATGAAGTATGCACTCAATAAAGAGATTTGAGGAAAGGCTGTTAATTCTACCTTGTTAAAGGATTTGAACTAGTTTCACCTATTAGGATGAAGTAGTAGGTCTCTGACTTACAATTGAATTGTTGATAGAGATTCCTTGAAGTACTGATCACCTTTATGTGATGGATTTTTCTTTTGCTGCTCCTTTACTGATATGGCCTTATAATACACTTTGTCTATTGCTGATTCACATTCACATGCTTCTTTTCCACATTATTGTCACACTTGGATATGATAGAATACATTACATATATCAATCCAATTCACATAATTACAAAGTTGGCCATCATACAAGTTAACACCAATATTACAAAGTCAGCCCATATGTAGATACTTGGGTTCTAAAGACTGCCTTGGTGAAGTTATAATACTCAGCATCCATTATCATTACTCGGCATGATCATGCACTTGGTAGAATTAGAAGCTCTGTCCATACTAATCACATCAATGTAGTCTTGAACAAGGTCTACACTGGTGACTCGATAGATACTGTATAACTCTTACAAACTAAATTACTTGTTTACCATGACTACACTTGGTAAACATTGGCTTCACTTTACATGAACTGGTAGCTTAGTAGAAATTGTAAAGCTCAGTAACCACTACAATGATTGGGTTGAACTATTAGACTTCATACTGACTAAATTCACTTGGTAACCACTAGAAAGCTTGGGTTGAACTGTAGTTCTCAGTGGCTACTAAAATACATGGCAAACACTTGTAGACTATTCAATAAGCTCAATCACCAAATAGAATCTGAATAAGTTTTGTCACTAATAACAAACTTGATTGAATGTCAACAAGGATTTAGGCCTTTCATGTTAGTATAATCCCAAACAAATGTTGATTGATGTTTTTAAAGAAGATGCAAGACTTCGAAGCACTAAGAGGAAGTCAAAGCACTACCTATATTTAATTCCTTTCCTAAGCTAGTCTCTATCTTGGAAACCTTTTTTTCCATGGTCAGTTGAGCAATTGGGAAAGACTCTATTTCATGAAGTAGAAAATCTAATACTACCTAATTTTCTGACCTATGAGGAAATGGAGGTTCTTGTGCTATAGGAGCAGTAGGTTGGATTGGTATTTTAGTTGGCTCTACTAAAGTATCCTCAACTTTCATAATAATAGGCTACTGTAGAGGAGGAAGAGTTGTTTCATATCTTAAACGAATGTTATTCAAGGAAATTGCATAGTTATATTGTTGTGTTTTTCACTTAGCATTGTTGGGATAAGGAGTAGGCTAAGCAGGCAATTGAGTCTATTTAGGGGAAGTAATACTGGCTATAGGAGGAGGCATAAAAGCTTGTTGGCTTGATTGGTGAGACTGTGTGGTTGTTGTCACCACTATTGGGGTTGTTGCCAACTATTATATCCACTGGATTCACTATATTGTTGGTTTTTCCATGCATTATTACTATTAAAATTTTGAAAAGGATCTTGTGGATTACCTAGTCTTGGAGCCCATGGCCTTTACAAGGAAACATAGAGGACCTCTCCATTCTCATCAATAGCTTTGAACTCGATAGGAATAATTGAGATTCTAGGCTTGCAACTGTTGGAATTATGATATATTTGTCATCAGTCACAACACTTATTCGATTATGAATGTTTACCGAGCTACTCACCTAATCTACGGCTGATGCCAAGCATTCCTTTGGAAATCGAGCATATGGGAAGTTCGGCTATATTTATCGAGTTCATAGTAGTTACCGAGCAGCACAGTGTTCTCCAAGCAGTTAGTGATTACCGAGCTTCACAGTGTTTACCAAGAAGACAGTGCTCACCAAGTCATCAAAGATCTCAGTGTTTACCAAGTAAACAAGGCAAATGAAGGAATTAGTTTTTACCGAGTAAACAAGGTAAATGAAGGAATCAGTGTTTATCAAGTAAACAAGGTAAATGAAGGAATTAGTGTTTACCGAGTAAACAAGGTAAATGAAGGAATCAGTGTTTACTGAGTAAAACAAGGTAAATGAAGGAGTCACTGTTTACCAAGTAAATAATGTAAATGAAGGAATCAGTGTTTACTGAGTAAACAAGGGAATCAGTATTTACCACGTAAAGAAGGTTATCAATGGATTAAGTTTCTACGGAGTAACACAACATTCACTGAGTCACCAATGGTTACCGAGTTCTAGGCTACTCAGAATGATTAGTATGGACCGTGCCTCTACTCTTAATGAGTGCATGAGAATGCAGAGTATTGAAGTGGATGCTGAGTATCAGAAGGTCACTGAGTCAGTTTGTGGAACCCAAGTTTTCTACCACCTGGCCAACTCAGTAATGTTTGTTCACTTGTGTTTTGGTCGACCTTGCCAGTGTAAATATTGGAATGGTATATATCATTTGAAACAATGAGATGCTAAGTAGAATCATAGTTGATTGTGATGTGTTGCAATAATTTGAGAAGAGGGAAAGAAAATCACAAGCAGAATAGAGGAATACAACAAGGTCAACATTGATGCAGAAAAGATATATTTGTCACATCAGGTGATCAGAGCACAAGGATCTTATCAACAATCAGTTGTAATCAGATTCACTGCTTCATCCTAATAGGTGAATTAGTTTTCTAAATCCTTTAACTAGGTAGACCTTACAGTCTTTTGTAAATCTCCTAACAGATTGCATACTTCATTGTATGTTTGTAAATCCTTTAACAAGGTGGATCTAGCAATCCTATTTGCTCCTAACAGGGCAGATCATCAGAAGTGATCATTGTAAGCCTTAACCGGCCAACTTTATACTGTAGTATTGAAGTTTTGTGGGTATCATCCCCACCCCAGTTTTACTTTCTAATTGGAAGGTTTCTGGGTCACCAAATCTGTGTGTTCATGTGTTAGAGATATTTATCTTTTCATGCATACAATAGTTTAGATGGATGAATGGTAAAAATATTATTATGCAGAATATAGTTAAAGTTTTAGAGTTACTGATTCACCCCTCCCCTCTCAGTAACCTTGTTAGTCTTGATTATTTCCAACAATTGGTATCAGAGCATTGTGGTTCTCAGGATAAAGTTTGACAACTTGAGCAAAGATCAAGGACAATGGAGATATTCAGACTTGACAAATCTATTGAGAATGAAAAGCTGGATCTAGAAATGGCCATGACTCAACTCAATGAAGCAAAGGAGCATCTTTCTCAATCCCTGAAAAGAAGGAAGGAACTTGCAAGACAATTGAATGATTATCAGTATATTGAAGAAAGGATTAAAATCCTTTTACCATCATGCAATTCAAATGAAGCTAATGAAGCAATCAAGGAACTCCTAGCAAAGAATGGTTCTCTGCAGGAAGAAGTAATAAAACTCAGAAGAGAACAAGAAACCCAATCCATCAGGCTATGTGAAGTTTTGGAACAGAGAAACAAAGCAAATGAAGACTTAGAGGTAAGAAATAATCTATCCCTTCAGCATGAAGATCTTATAGGACAACTATCTAATGCAAATGAAGAAATTATGAATCTAAGATCTAAGAATGAAAGTTTGAGAAATGATTTAATCAATGCAAGTTTGCAAAGTGATTTGAGATCTGAAAGAAAAATCAATGAAAGTTTGAAAAATGACTTAAATATTGAAAAACAAGTCAATGAAAGGATGATAAAATCTCAAACAGATATGGATCAATTGAATTTGCAAAATGAGCAAAATCTTCATAGACAAAAAGGTAAAGTAGGCCTTGGATACAATGAAGAAGGTGAATCTTCCAAACAAGGTACCCAAAAGAATCAAAGACCTACTTGCAATCACTGTGAAAAGTTAGGTCATACATCCAATAGATGTTGGAGCAATGGTAAAAGAAAATTCAATGGTAAATGCTACAATTGCAATCAACATGGTCACAAAGCAAATGAATGCAAGGAAAAACCAAAGTTTGAGGGCAAATGTCACAAATGCAAGAAACAAGGTCACAAGGCATCTAAATGTAGATCAAAATCATTCAATCCAGCAGAACAGGTTATCAAAGCATTATTTGGTTGGGACTACAATACTTGGTGCAAATGTCACTATTGTGAAGAATATGGACACATTGGAATAAACTGTGCAAGGCATCACCTAAGGAAGAAAGATACTACTATAAGATGTTATACGTGTACTGAACTTGGTCATATATCTAAGAATTTCATGAATATAGGAAGAATTGAAGAAGAAAAGAAAGCCAGAGCTGACAACATTTAAAAGTAGATGAGACAACAGTGGATTCCAAAATCTACCGAGCCAGAAAATTCAAATAATGGCTATGTCACTCAAGCAGTGGGTGACTCCACCATTTCTAATTAGACTTATCAAAAAATTAGGGATTGCATCTTCAAGCAATATCCTAAGTAGTTCCAAAATATAGAAGTGCAAAAGACAAATTAGTATTTTAGATATTAGACATATTTCACTATGATGCATCTACCGAGCAAGGTTGATTTCAGACTTAACCGAGCTAGGTCGGTAATGTGAAATGTTTTTTTTTGTTTACCAAGTTGCAAGGTTTACCAAGTAAGTCGGTGACTATCTAAAAAACCCTAGGTCATCTCAGCTACCTTTGTACTCGAGCATTAATGGCAGATTTTTTCATCAAAAAGGTAGAATTTGATCTCATTTTTCACCGCGAATTCAGAATATATAGAGTGAAGAGTTTCCAAGAGTGTGAAAGAGAGCTCAAGCGATTTGAAGTGATTTTTCAGTGAAGAATTTTTTTAATGAAATTATTCACTTACCAAGCAAAAATGGCATCCGCAAGCACCAGCAGCAGCAAGGCAAAAAGAGGCTCTGAAATGCTTGTGAAGGGAGTAGAATGGAAAGCACCTAGCTTTAAGCTCATTCCCACCATAGATGAATCGCTCAACCCTCATGGAGCTCAATCAAAAATTCTACCAAAGGTACTTCTTATAAATGACATTCATACTCATTTCAAATGCACTATTCAAGAAATAGGGACACTAGACATGGATAATGCCCTAGCTGAGTTGTGTGTGAACGGAACCCTAAAACCCGAGCACAAACATCTGGAAACCAAAAGTTTGACCCATATCCCGCATCTGCCAAGGAACTTTCAAATGAAATGGATAAGATACATTTTAAGCCGTGTGCATAATGGACAGTTGTGGTTAGAGCCACCCGGCCTGATAACAAAGAAGATGATTCATAAGATCACGGGTTTGCCAATGTTAAGCAAATAAAAAACAACTAAAACCCTAAGTCAAGATGAACTTTAGAGGTTAACCCTAGCTGAATGGGATGGAAGAGGATTGAAACCTAAAAATGTATCTGATGTAGAGTTAAGGTTCAAATCTATTTGATTGCATATAAGATGTATAGCTCCAGCAGATTGAATAGTGTGCCCTGCGAGGCTGTAGATTTAGCCTATAAGGTTGTAAAGAAAAACATGGAGTTTGACCTAGCAGATGTGTTGCTTAAACAATTTAATAAAAACATGGATAGTATAAGGACCTCTAAAACAAACTCCTATAAATTTGGTTCTTTGTTAATTTGTTTATTTTTCTTTATACAAAAGTTTTTCCCTTCAAAAGGTATAGTAGTATGGAGGAAAGACATTCCAGTTTTGTATCAAATAAATGAATTTGTAGCATAAATGGGCAAAAAATTTGATAGTATTATGGACAATTATTTTGAAGACTTCAAGGAGAGGATGAATAACAGGTTTAGGATTCCTCCTAAGCTTGTTGAGGATCACAGAGATGATGTATGTTTCATGGTGGACTGTGACAAGGTGTACATCTAGGCAGTCAGACCCCGAGTTGCATGGGTAAAACCTCTTTCTTATGATGTAAATATTGATGAAGCCAGAGACATAATAGAGGCACTGGTAAATGAGCTAGTAGACCCAAGGCAACAAATTTTTGGAACCTATGAAGAAGCTAAGGCCAGAATTAAGCTTGAAATCAAGCTACCACAAGCCATAAGCAAGGGCAAGAGGAAAATAGCCAAATTGAAAACCTCTACCGGTCCTCTTATGCTCACTAAGGGAAAAGGTGAAGATGAAGAAGAAGAAGAAAGAGGAGAAGAAGAAGAAGGTGAAGAAGAAGGAGAAGAAGAATCTGCAGAGGAACAACCTAAGAAGAAGCCTACTGCAGTATTCACCAGAAGAACCAGGAAAGGTAAGCAGGAACCTATACTAGTTAGGCCTACACCCACATTTGAGCAAAGGCTCAAACAGTTGGAGGAAGGAGCTAGCATCACAAATTTCAAAGCATTGAAATTTGAAACTAGAACTGATGCAGAGAAAATGCAGATTGAGGAACTGGTAGTCAGCAAGATGGGTAAATGGAAATACCCCCCAAACCAAATTGCCCCTCAAATCTCAAAAGAACTACTGGAGAGATTGCAAGCAAGATGGGATTTAGCCACCCAAATGGTAAAAGATATTTATGAGCAATCTCTGAAGAATCTCTGACCAAGTCTCACTGGAGTAGAAGTTAAAGCTGAAATGAAAAACCATGAAGGTAAAATGATGATCAGATTCCACACTTGTTTGATTTTGATCAAAGACATTGAACATGTTGTAAATAATGCTACAAACATGTGGGAAAATATCTATCATCTACATAAGCCCAGTGAAGATCCAGTAGAAATCAAAGATGATGACAGCAATAATGATGATGAGCTTGATAACACTCCATCTATCACAGTCTCACCAGGAGAGTTGCATGCACTGATGGAAGATAAAGAGGAAGAAGAAAAGGAAGAATAAGTTGAAGAGGCAGATAAGGAGGAAGATGATCCGGTGAAAATTGCAGTAGCATTTATTGCATCACTTCCTCACTCTCCACCTAAAACTATAGCATCATCAAGGTTGGAGTCAGCTTCAATAGGTTTGGTCACATTTACATTAGATATATCATCAGCACCTACCACATCTCAGCTCCAGGTATCATCAATGGAAGTGTCTACCACTTCATCTACCGAGCTGCATTCCTTTTCTTCAGTTACCGAGCAAGCCTTCTCAACTCCATCATCACCAACCATAATAACAGTAAGTTCTGCAATTTTGTCAATTCCAATTTGTTCTACAATTTTGTCAAAAATATATGTATCTACTTCAAACCCAGTTAGTTCAGATACTGCATCACTGAGTGTATCACCATTTGTGGCAAGTACTTCAATTTTTGACTTGGCATATACTCCTATTAGCACTCCACCCTCAAGTATCCCATTTTTCGCTGCTAGTCCTTCCATCTCTACCATTGTGTCTATTCCCAAGGTCAAACCAGTCATCACAGAAGTCAAACAAAAGCAACCATTAAGATTTATGATCACTGGAAAGGAAATTCCTAAAAACATTGACCTAGACACTGAGATAGTAATTCCAAAGATTGACTATGAAAATGCTACCATTGAAGAAATGAGGTATGCTAGTCAACTAATTGAGATGAAGGCTATGCAGAAGTAGCTAAGGTCTAAAAGGGATAAGGAATATAAAATAATTGAGAATGCCCAGAATATAATTATAGAGGCTCTAGGTGTTGATGTAGATTCCACTCAACACATTTTGATCCAGTTAGAAGAGGCAGTCAATAAATTCAATGAGGATACCTCCAGTCAAGAAAATTTGATAGAGAAGGCAGAGAAGAAATTTGATAATAAGGTGCTAGAAT
Source organism: Cupressus sempervirens (assembly GCA_028749045.1). Classification (NCBI taxonomy): domain Eukaryota; kingdom Viridiplantae; phylum Streptophyta; class Pinopsida; order Cupressales; family Cupressaceae; genus Cupressus; species Cupressus sempervirens. Next base: position 329,928,631 of record CM053787.1, read on the forward strand.
ACATTGCTCAACACATAGCAATGAAATAGGTTGAATTAACCTCAGTTTTGGCTAATATTGAATTTTTTTTTAATAATGTAACATCTCTTTTTTCTAAGCTTTGTCATGTTACTGAGTATACTGAGGAGATAAGAGAGCAATTAAATAAGATAGATGAGGATTTGAAGGCAAGAGCACAAAATCTAAAGCTTGACCCCAGTTCAACCTCATCACATCACCTCAGGATAAAAATTTTGTCAAAAAAATAAGCAAAATTGTTGAGAGAAGAGTCAAGGATCAGATCTACATTGATAGATATTCAAAATATGATCCTTCCTATCATGGACACAATGCAAAAGCACATTGCCCACTCAAAAAAATTGATCCATGACAACAATTTCTCCATTGCAAACCATGTGATTGAACTCTCTGCAGAAGTTCAAATTGCTCTATCCACATGCAGAATCCTGCAAGAGAATTGGGATAAGACTCTACAACTCATTCTTTAGGTACATTCAGAGTTTATCTCACATTTTGGTGTTTCTATGTAAATACATTCTTTTATTATTATTTTTGGCATTATTATCAAAAAGGGGGAGAAAGAGATATTCAGATAGAGTTATTGGTGAGATAAATGTACAAAAAGGGACAAAGAGATACTGTACATAAAAGTCATATAACTCATGTAAATACCTTGTGTATATTGTATAGGGGAGTCATATGTAAGGAATCCATGAATATTCAATGGAATCAGTTGTCAATATGTCAGATATTGTATATAAGTGTTGGCTCATAAGTGTTTTTGTCACTAATGCCAAAGGGGGAGATTGTTGGAATTATGATATATTTGTCATCAGTCACAACACTTATTCGATTGTGAATGTTTACTGAGATACTCACCTAATCTATAGCTGATACTGAGCATTCCTTTGAAAACTGAGCATATGGGAAGTTCTGCAGTATTTACCGAGCAGAATAGTGTTCTCCAAGCAGTTAGTGATTACCGAGCTTCGTAGTGTTTACCAAGCAGACAGTGCTCACTGAGTCATCAAAGATCTCAGTGTTTACCAAGTAAACAAGGTAAATGAAGGAATTAGTGTTTATCGAGTAAACAAGGTAAATGAAGGAATCAGTGTTTACTGAGTAAACAAGGTAAATGAAGGAATTAGTGTTTACCGAGTAAACAAGGTAAATGAAGGAATCAGTGTTTACTGAGTAAAACAAGGTAAATGAAGGAGTCAGTGTTTACCGAGTAAACACGGTAAATGAAGGAATCAATGTTTATCGAGTAAACAAGGGAATCAGTATTTACCATGTAAAGAAGGTTATCAATGGATTTAGTTTCTACCGAGTGACACAACATTCACCGAGTCACCAATGGTTACCAAGTTTCGAGCTACTCAGAATGATTAGTATGGACCATGCCTCTACTCTTATCAAGTGCATGATGATGCAAAGTATTGAAGTGGATGCCGAGTATCAGAAGGTCACTGAGTCAGTTTGTGGAACCCAAGTTTTCTACCACTTGGTCGACTCAGTAATGTTTGTTCACTTGTGTTTTGGCCGACCTTGCCAGTGTAAATATTGGAATGGTATATATCATTTGAAACAATGAGATGCTAAGTAGAATCATAGTTGATTGTGATGTGTTGCAATAATTTGAGAAGAGGGAAAGCGAATCACAAGCAGAACAGAGGAATACAACAAGGTCAACATTGATGCAGAAAAGATATATTTGTCACATCAGGTGATCAGAGCACAAGGATCTTATTAGTAATTAGTTGCAATTAGTTTCATTGCTTCATCCTAATAGGTGAATCAGTTTTCTAAATCCTTTAACCAGGTAGACTTAAAAATCTTTTGTAAATCTCCTAACAGAGTGCATACTTCATTGTATGTTTGTAAATCCTTTTACAAGGTGGATCTAGCAATCATATTTGCTCCTAATAGGGCAGATCATTAGAAGTGATCATTGTAAACCTTAAGCGGCCAATTTTATACTGCAGTATTGAAGTTTTGTGGGTATCATCCCCACCCCAGTTTTACTTTCTAATTGAAAGGTTTCTGGGTCACCAAATCTGTGTGTTCATGTGTTAGAGATATTTATCTTTTCATGCATACAATAGTTTAGATGGATGAATGGTAAAAATATTATTATGCAGAATAGAGTTAAAGTTTTAGAGTTGCTAATTCACCCCTCCCCTCTCAGTAACCTTGTTAGTCTTGATTATTTCCAACAGCAACAGAATTGCACCAGCAAGGCTTTTTCTCCTCCCTACATTATGGATAATATTCTACCAACATTGCATTAGATTCATCTTTCTTTCTCCTTACTTGCATTGTATTAACTGAGTAGCAACTTTGTTAATGATGTCTTATTTGAAGTCTAACAATATATTGGATAATTCCATTTTGGACACACCTCCACTATTAGACATGTGAGGAAAGGCTCTCGGGCCTATTCCTTTCTTGATAGTAGCTCTAGAATAGTTAAGACATATATTCTTTAGAGGATAGTGGTGAAGGAAATTGATCATCGACATCATCAAACATGTTCTTAAATGGTTCTTCTTCTTATGGAATTTAAAATTGGGTTTCCTCAAGCACTAGATTTGAGAACCTTAAATGATTATTCCTTATTAAGATTAGGTAGGAATTTCCCAAGATGGTCCTATGCCTATGCATGCAAAATAGAAAAATACAAACTAACTTAATGAATTTTGGGTCGAACTAAATTGACACCATCCCTAGCAATGACACCAAAAATGATTAATTAGAACAATATGCAACACAAGGATTGGACATCCTTAAAAAATGATTCATTGCTGAAATTAATCATGTTTATACTTAGAACATCATGCTAAACTCATTTAATGTATCAATCTAAGAATGTGAACTTGAGATAGTGACTACAAAGTTTATGCTTTAGTTCTTCTCAATAGTCATCAGTACTAAGGTAAAAGCAGTGGCTACAGGAAACTTATACTAGAAACTAAACTTACAGACTAATTCTCATCTAAGGAAAACATAATAGTAAATAAATAATTCTTTGGAAATAAACCTATGCTATAGGATATAGTCAAATGGTTCTGCTACCAATGACTATAGGAACAACAATATTTAACAACTCAAAGGAAACTTAACTAAATCCTACTTAGACATGAACAAAGAATTCATCTTCTGTGTGGGACCCCAAAGAAGTGTGAATGAATTATAACTCAAAGATTGAAGTCAAAGGCTATCATGTATTCATTGAATAAAACATGAATGAAATATAGTATATCAAGATGCTTTACTCTACTGGTTGATTACAACATGAATTCTTCAAAAACATCTACCTCTTCTGGAAACATAAGTTATAGCTTATTTAAAGGACATTAGGAAAACCAAAATGCCTACAAACTAGGCGTTCCATTACATAGCATAACAACTTTTAGGTTCAATAGTGATACCATCATTTGTGCAAGAAGATAAGCCATATTCAATGCTTTAGAAATACAGGAATGCTCAACAACTATATTATTTTGAACTAAATCAACAATCGCAAAGTGATGGAAGGAATGGAGCTATAAATGAACTCTAAAATGTTTACCCACCTTGAAAGACCCACTCATCCTTTATTCCATGCTCATTGCTTGATTTATTCTTCCTACAAAAGGTTAACACAACAAAATCCAAAACACAAATCTTAGGCATAGATCATAATAATTTTTCCTATTTTAATGTAGCCTTGTCACACAGCTACAAGAGGTCTACCCATTAAAGCCAGAGAAGAAATATACCAGATTTATCATGACATAGATTAATCTAGATATATATTTTAGTATTGCCCTTAAGTTCCATAAGCATCAAATATACATATAGTTAACACTTATAAACATAAAAGAGTATATCATGTTTATAGAAAACTATAAGATATCCAAGTATGCACTTCAAAAATCATAAACAAAACATCCCAAAAACTTGACTCATCAAACACATGTAACCAATAAATCCATGCCAACTCCAAATGCAACATAGAAATATCATGACTTGTCCAACTTATGATCAATGTGCTCAATACCAGAAACTAAACCAAGATTAACATCAAAGTTCCAACTATGGCCTTAAGAACATAAACAAGACAACATGATCTAAACTATCTCAACTAAAAAGATATCATGCTTCATATGAACATACTATAATATGTCAAAAATTTAAACATGTATCAAGAGTATACCATGATGAAATAATTAAACCATCTTCACACCAAGGATAATATGTCAAATGAAAGCATAAAGCACACCTTTACCAAGAACTCCACAAGTCCTCGAGATGAAACCATCTCCACACACCGTGAAGCAAACCATCTCCACATGCCATGAAGAACCATCTCCACACACCATGAAGATAACCAAAAACTCTATGAGCTCTCAAGATCTAACCATCTTAAAACACCATGAAGATAACCAAGTGCACCATGCAACTATTAAAGATGCTTTTAAAGTAATAGGATCTAAAACAAACCCCCAACATTTGTAAACACCCAATCAATATATCAATGTCAATAATTACCACTCAACCATGGTACCAAGTCACCTATGGAATCATAAAATCCATCTCCTACATGAAAATCCTCTAGGTCTACACTCACACAACTGAAGTGTCAATACCAAGTGAAACCAATATATCCAAACCAAGAAGATACAAACCAAACCACAAACTAATTGTACACCATCAGCTCATCATTATCACAAGCTCCCACTAAACCATGTATATAAGATATCCATGACATCATGATGTAAAATCATCCCCTAACCATGAGAATCAACCAAGGCTTTGAACCATCAAAGAACTCAAAGTGTGCATCATGAGCTCCTCAAAATAAACCAAATAACCATGATCCTCAACCAAGAAGATATACCACCATAACCAAATTAGGAGTCCAAACTAATTAATATCAAGGATGTACTTGTATATCCAATCATGCCATGCCAAAACCCATGGCACCATGATCACATCCATGAGCTGAGCATTTCACTCTTAATATGTCCAGTCTATCAACATAAAATAGTCAACTACCATCCTCCACCATAATTGTACCTGGAAAAATCTTATGCCTTCTACATGAAGAAATATCAAAAATTCATGTGAATTAGGGTATAGACAACCCAAATACAAGCCACCAATCTGAATATATATCAATAATGAAATATCAATGGGCAAAGACAACCCATAACCAAGCTGTAAATGCAACCTATAAGTATGGACTGCTTACAACACTACATAACTTGTAGACCTAATAAGTCATCATACATATCCAAACCAAACACTGATAATCATATCATCATGAGACCAATCTAAAATATGAACTGAGTATACAATGACATCAAATCTTAAATCTCCAAAATATATAATGCCATAAAGTCACAATGCTATCATAGTCAATATATACCATAAACTATTCATATTAACATATCACCAAATAAACCATGCCAAACCTACAACAAATTTGAACCAATGTGTAGAGCTCTCTAAGACCTTTCTATTGACTTGTTCAAATTCCAAAATCCAACTCTGTATGGCCAAGTTATGACCTAATTTATGCTCAAAATAAAAAATATCTAAAATTTGGCCTCTTAAAACCTGAATTTCTTTTCCAAATAATAGAATCAAACCTACTCCATATTGTAGTGCTCTGAATTAGCTTTCCAACATGTATAAGGAGTCTAAAATCTGATATCTTGAGAGAAAGTTATGGTCATTTTACTAAGACAATCTTTTTACCATTTTCACTGTAATTTTTTCTTTTTTGTGACAAATTTTTTGACATGATTAAATTTGATGGCCATCATGGGTTGAAACTAGAAAACTCTTTCATTTCCTCTGAACATGGCCAAATTAGGGCATATTATATATCAAAATTTATGGAAAAATCAACTTAGATCCAATGGTGAGGTCTATTTTTACCAAGAAGGTCATTTTTGCAAACTCCCCCTAAAAACCTCATTTATATGAAATATCCAAAATAAACTTTTCATCCAACAATTTCACATACCCAAAATTTATTGATATCCTATCATAACAATAATCCCAAAACCCTCAAATCTACAATAAACAACACATATATCTTGCCCTTTCTTTGATCTCTCATGCATTCCCATGGATTCAATCTAGGGTTACAATAATAAAGTCATAGCTCTAATACCAATTGTAAGGATACTTGCAACAAAGAATATAACTATTTCTACATAACCTATAATAGATCTGAAATAAATATGCAATTGAAATTCACGTGGAAGAGAATAGACAACATACCCACAAAAATATGACACAAGATATACCCTGGGAAACACTCATTGAGAGAAAAAACCCAACCTCCAAAAGCATCTATCACCATAGATTATTTAGAAAAAACACCATTGTAATACAACCATGGAAGCCTTCAATGACATAGCCACAACCAAGAAATCTATGTGAACAAGCATGAATCCATACATCCCATGCAAAGCTTCCAACTTTCACAAATGCTCCCTTGACTAACCTATCAAGCATTGTCCCACTCGACTCTTTCCCTTTTCGCCTTTTGTCTTGTCACACACCAGCATCTAGCCTTGTGGTTGCTTATATAGTAGCAAGTCTCCCAAAACCACCAAGTGGTATTACATAAACCATGTACTAAAACCATGTGCTACCTATCCCTCATGACCCCTCCACTTTTAATATTAGAAATTTTAATTCTTTTCCCCAATATTAATTAATTACATGAAATATTATGACAATTTTACAATACAACTTGTTAGAATTGCTTTAGCATAATTGGGGGGGCGGGGGGTCGGGGGGTGAATTAGTTATTCAAGGTCCAAATTTCCTATTCAAACTTTTCACTAAGTGTAGTGAACCCATTCAACCATTCATTCATCCAATCTTTAATTTATCTAATCAACAAGTTATTGTAAATTAACATGCAAGCATAACACATAAGAAATCAACACATGACACAGTGATTTACGTGAAAACCCAATTTGAGAAAAACCACCAGTAACATGCTACTCAATTTTCACTTTTTTGAAGTGATGCCCTGTGAAAGGCCTGCCCTATTAAAGGCTTACAACACATTGTTAAATATGACCTTGTTAGAGGATTTAAGCACTCTATTATAAGTGGGCCTAGTTAGAGGACTTTTGAACATTCACTTGGGATGCCACCCTGTTAAAGGATTTACAAATGGTTGTTAGGCCAACCTAAGTCCATAGGATTTTTAGATCTAATATAATTGCTAGAGAGTATTAGAAAATCTTGACCTAACTACAACATACAACTTATCTTGTAGATCTCAGATCACTTCTTAGCTCATACCCTTGCCTAGCCTTCAATCTCTGCAACTCTTGATAGCTTGCCCTTCTTTCAAGCTTTGTCTCCTTGAGTCTCCACACTTAATGCACTAGTGCAATCATCTATTCATGACCACTCATAGAAGTAGAGCCTTCATGCTCTTCCTTCTCCTAGATGTCTCTTCCTTGACACCCTTCTAACTACTTTATAGATTTGGCTCTTCAGCAGCAATAGTATTAGCAGCTCTTTGCTTCTTGGTCTATGAGTTCTTAAATAGAAGTCTTGGAGTACCTTTTCCCCACTTGATTCTTCCATTTTTCAATTTCAATTTGCATGGATTAGGTAGGATTAATTGCATCTAACCCATATTCTATTTCCTCTAGAAACTTCTTCAATAATCCTTTAGAGTTTGCCCAAAAATGGTTTACATAGGATTTTGAGCCACCAACTCATCATCCTTATCTTCCAACTCATTCACAAAATTCAATGTAACCACTATGTCAACTTAGAGTAGGCGAATCTTCAACTTTTGAAATAATGCAGCAGCTCGGCACTATTGAAATACTAGTGCTTGGCACATACTATTTTACTCGGCATCAACTATTTTTTTTCTAATGCTTGGCACCTAAAGATCATTCGAAAAAAATTGAAAATATTCTAATGCTCAGGACCTAATCTTCACTTGGCACATGAAGATCACTTGACACACACTAGAATTGTCTATTACTCAGCTTCTACTAAAAATTTTCTTGGCTTCAACTAACTTGATCAAGACCCACTTATGATCTTAGTTTAAGCTTTGTAGTCAACCTTGTTACAACTTCTTTCTCCAATAATTCTAAGTGTGACCAACCTCTTTATCTTTGAGTATGTCATCAATACATTACTTAACCAGTGTCTTAACTGATCCTTGCACTTCATTACAACATCATAACTCAACCTTTCTCTTAGGTTCTCTTGTTACATCTTCCTGATCAAATCCTCTTCATCAATCAACTAAGTGATAGTACTTAGATCTTCTAAGAAAATATCATCCCTAAAAATAGCAAGTTTGACATCAATGACAAAACAATGATTGTAAACATTCTTTTACAACAATCTCCCTTTTTGATCTTCAACAACAATGAGCTTTTCAATCAGATTTCCAACAATCTCCCTCTTTAGCATTGATGGCAAACCAAACTTATCAACCATCAGACTAAACTATTCAACCAAATGCTAGCTAGGTTAGAATAGTGAGTCAAATGCCAAAAATTAAATTGTAACATCACATCTCCTTCTACTATTATGATTGCTTCATTTCAAATTCTCCCTCTTTGCTATTGTATCCTTGTTCTTTGTCTTTCTCCCTTAGTATTGTTCAACTTATGTTCTTTGTTATATCCTTGTTCTTTGTCTTTTTCCCTCAGTATTGATCAACTTCTTCTATTCTGATCAACATATTACAACTTCTCCTTCTATCTTCTTTGATTAGTTTTAAATATCTTCTCCCCCTTTTCTGAATCTTTATCTTCAACAGTTGTTGATCAGTTGTCTACTACATATTAATATCTTTAATATGCAAGTGTAGCTTTTATAGGTTTATTCAATGTCTCCCTCTATCACCTTGCTTGTGACTGATTTGAAATTTTAGCACTGCTACTACTTTAGGCATGGATCCCAAGGTAAGCATCCTCTACATCAATGTATAAAATATTTAACATTTAGCTTGTTTGATGCAGGGCATACTTGCTTTTTGGTTCAAGTAGCCTTAGCTAAGGGTATCACCCCTAACCTACCTCTAAGATACTCAAAAGCATATTTTGGTAGTGCTTTTGTGAAGATATTAGCAATCTATTCTTTTGAGCTAACATATTCCATCTTCACTTGTTTGTCTTCCACCAGCTCTCTTACATAGTGATACTTGATTGCAATATGCTTAGTTTTAGCATGCATTACTAGATTCTTTGATATATTAATGGCACTTGTATTATCACAATAAAGTGTCATAGGCTCATTTACTTCTTCCTTCATACTTTGCAGCAAATGTTTCATCCATGCAATATTGGTGCAGTTTATAGTAGCTGCCACATATTCAGCTTTAGAAGTGGACTGTGAGGTGTAGCTTTGCTTTTTGCTACTCCATGTAATCAACATATTTCATAAGAAAAGTGCTCCTCCACTGTTTCTTTTTCTATCATCAATATTACCTCTCCAATCTGCATTAGTCTAGGCTTTCAATTCAAACTTCTCATTTCTCTTGTAGTATAAACCAAAGTCATTAGTCCCTTTCAGGTATCTTAATATTCTCTTTAATACCATTAAATGATTTTCTCTAGGATTGGCAAAAAATCTTGTTATCCAATAGCTAATGCAATTTTTGGTCTACTATGTACAACATATTGTAGCTTTCCAATCATTGACCTATATAATGTCTGATTTACTTTAGCAAACTCATCATTCTTGGATAGTTTATGGCCTATTTCCATTGGTGTGTTGACTAGTTTTGAGTTTTCTAGCCCAAATATTTTGAGTACTTCCTTGATGTATTTGGATTAAGTTACAAATAAACCATACTTCAACTAATGTACTTGTAATCCAACAAAGAATTTGATTTCTCTAAACATTGACATCTCAAATTCATGCTTCATTTGATTAACAAAATCTTTGCATAAAACATCTTTTCCTCCAAATATTATATCATCAACAAATATTTCTGATATCAAAATATCTTTACCTCCTCAGTTTTGATGTACAAGTTGTTGTCATTTTTTCTTTCAAATCCTATCTTCACAAGATATTTGTGCAACCTCTCATACTATTCTCTAGATGCTTGCTATAATCCATAAAGTGCTTTGTGTAGCTTGCAGACCATGTCCTTGTTCTTATCATCAACAAATCCCTCTAGTTGTTCTATGTAAACTTCCTCTTCTAGTATACCATTTAGAAAAGAAGACTTTACATCCATCTAGTAGACTTTGAAACATTTATAAGTAGCATATGCAAGTAATGTTCTTACTCCTTCAATTCTTGAAATAGGGGCAAATGTCTCTCCATAATTCAGTCCTTCTTGTGCATAGCCTTTGCAAACTAGTCTAGCTTTGTTTCTTGTTATCTCACCATTCTCATCAAGTTTTTTTCTGAACACCCATTTTGGACCAATCACATTCTTATCAACTGGTCTAGGAATTAGAGACCATGTTTAATTTTTCTCAATTTGATCTATCTCTTCTTCCATGGTTTTATACCAATCATTATCTTATAGTGCATCTTTCACTATTTTGGGTTCAACCTTACTCAACAAACATGATTCACTTCTAAGACTATTCCTTGTCATTGGTCTGGCATCCTTGTCACCAATGATTTGATCTACAAGGTGATTTTTTCTCGCGTACTTGGGTTCAATCCTTCTTTCCATGTTTGATCCTTTAGCTTCAGAGTCATTTCATTCTTCTTCATATTGTATTTCATCATTCCTTTCTTGCATGTTGTTTTTAGAATCAAAATGTGCATTTTCTACATTTTGTAGCTCAACTTTTTAATGTAGCTCAACATTCACTACTTGTGACTCAGCAGAAAGTGAATTTTTTTGTTGATTCCCAACTTGATTCGCAGCATTCTCTTCAACTATAATTCCTTTATAGAAGCATATAAAGAATCTATAATCCTCTTTTTCCTTGACTCATAAACTTGAACTTCATGCTCATCAAAATTTACATTTGCACTCTCCAAAACCTTGTTAGTGTTAGTATTCAAACACTTATATGCCTTACTTCTAGTGGGGTATCCAAGCAATATGCCTTCATTACTTTTTGCATCAGACTTTCCATTTCTTATATCTTTTAGAATATAGCATTTACAACCAGATACTTTGAAATGTTTAACATTAGGTGAATGACCATACCATAATTCAAAAGGTGTTGCATTTGTACCTTTTTATAATTGAGCTTTATTCAGTGTGTAGACTACAATACTTACAACTTCTTTCCAGTACTTTAGTGAAACATTTTTCTCCATCATCAAGGTTCTAGCATAGTCAATCACTAACCTATTCCTCCTTTCAGCAATATCATTCTCTAGTGGAGTTCTTGGTGTTGATGTTTTCCTTTTAATACCTTTGTCATCGGAGAATATTTCAAACTCTCTTGATGTGAGCTCACCATCTCCATCTAACCTTAGGAATTTTAGGTTCTTTCCTATTTCCTTCTCAACTCTAGCCAAATACCACTTGAACATTTGGAATGTATCTAATTTTTTCTTTAAGAACATAGCAGTCATCATCTTGGAATAATCATCTACAAATAGCATTAAGTATTTGTCTCCTAGGTAGCTTTACACTTCTATTGGGCCACATAAGTCTATATGGACTAACTCTAGTACTTCATTAGAAGTGTATGTTTTTCTTTTGAAACTAAAATTAGTCATCTTCCCTAGTTGACATTGTTTACACATTGTGTTTTAAGGTTTCTTCAACTTGGGCAACCCTCTAACCTTCTTTTTCTTGGTGATACTAATCAGATTATCAAAGTTAACATGACACAACCTTTTATGCCACACCCACACATCATTAGGTCTAACAACAAGACATGTTGCATCTTCCATATCTAGGTAAAATAGTTACTCCTAGTTTGTTCACATTTTCCTACTAGTTTTCCATTAGTGTCATAGATCTTGGTAGTTTTGTTTCCAAATTCAACTTTGCAACCTACATTGCCTAACTCTGATACACTCAACAAGTTGTAGTTCAATTCTTCAACACAGTATGCATTATCACATGAAATTTTCTCTATAAGTTTTATAGAGCCTTTTCCTTTGATTTCACATGGGGCATCATTACCAAATCTAAGACTATTTCCATCATAGTGAGTAAAATTAATGAACTTACTTTTATCTCCTATCATGTGATGTGAGCATCCACTATTTATGATCCACTTGTCATTCTTGTTTACATAGGTAACCAATGTTGTTGCTTCATCTTCATCTTTGTCTAATTCATCCTTCATAGCTAGATAGACTACTTCATCATCATTTTCATTAGAGTCTTCTTCAACAATGTAGCATCTCTTGCCTTCTCCTTGCTGTAATCTTCTCTTTTGTTCCTATACTTGTTTCCTTCTTTGTAGTTCTTCTTTGGTGGACATCTTGCAGCTATATGACCTAATTCATTACAATTGAAACATATGATAGGGAGTTTAACTTTGAATTTTTCTTTACCTCTATGGAATCTCCTAGCTAGTAGTGCTTCTAACTATTCCACATCTTCCTTATCTATGCTACTATCACTGGATGCATGTTTTCTTTTTCTTCTTTACTTGATGTGTCCTCCTCGATATCTTTTATTGTCATCTTGACCTTGAAAGCAGATTCAAGGTTCTCAAGTTTGTAATTGTCAAAATTGGATAGCTCAAATGCAAAAAGTCTTCCCACTATTCCTTCAAAGGTTAGAGTGTTCCCTTGTACACACGTCTACTCTTGGATGGCTGAAACTCTTATAGCATAGATAGGCAGTAGAGTTCTTAATTATTTTTTGATAGTTGTTTCTTCTTCAAATTGTCCACCTAGACTTCTTATTGCACTCACCACTTCTTTCATTCTTACAATGTACTAAGCAACATTTTCACCTTCTTCCATCTTCATGTCATCAAAATTTCCTCTTAGACTTTCTCTCTTTTCTCTCTAGACATTTTGATCTCCTCCATAGATTTTTGACAAGGTTTTCCACATCTTGAATGCAGTGTCACAATCTTTGATGTCATCATATTCTACATAGTTGAGTGCAGAGTAAATCTCTAACATTGCTTGGTTATGCTCCTTTTTATTCAAATCATTTGTAGTAAGAGGTCCCGTTGGAGTTACATGTTCTATTCTAATTGAGGTTTTTGCATAGTCACCTATTGATCCAAGGTTTAATTTCATCAGAATTTTCCATGCAGCAAAGTTCTCTTTGTTGAGTTTGGAAACTTCTCTATTGGACATTTTGATCATTCTAATTCTAGTACCTTGAAACTAAATCAGTAGATGGCTCTGATACCAATTGTTAGAATTTCTTTAGAATAACTGAGAGGGGGAGGGGGGGTGAATTAGTTATTCAAGGTTTAAATTTCCTATTCAAACTTTTCACTAAGTGTAGTGAACCCATTCAACCATTCATTCATCCAAGCTTTAACTCATCTAATCAATAAGTTACTATAAATCAACATGCAAGCATAACACATAAGAAATCAACACACGACACAGTGATTTATGTGGAAACCCATTTTGGAAAAAACCACCAGTAACATGCTACTCAATTTTCACTCTTCTGAAGTGATGCCCTATGAAAAGCCTGCCCTATTAAAGGCTTACAACACATTGTGAAATGTGACCTTGTTAGAGTATTTAACCACCCTATTAGAAGTAGGCTTGGTTAGAGGACTTTTGAACATTCACTTGAAATCCCACCCCATTAAAGGATTTACAAATGACTATTAGGCCAACCTAAGTCCATAGGATTTTCATATCTAATACAATTGCTAGAGAGTATTAGAAAATCCTAACCTAACTACAACATAAAACTTATCTTGTAAATCTCATATCACTTCTCAACTCATACCCTTGCCTGGCCTTCAATCTCTGCAACTCTTGATAGCTTGCCCTTCTTTCAAAATTTTCTAATGCTTAGCACCTGATCTTCACTCGACACATGAAGATCACTCAGCACACACTAGAATTGTCTATTATGTGGCTTCTACTAAAAATTTGGTTTGCTTCAACTAACTTGCTCGACACCTACTTATGATCTTAGTTTAAGCTTTGCAGTCAACCTTGTTACAACTTCTTCCTCAAATAATTCTAAGTGTGACCTACCTATGTATATTTGAGTATGTCATCAATACATTACTTAACCATTATCTTAACTGATCCTTGTACTTCATTACAACATCATAACTCAACCTTTTTGTTAGGTGCTCTTGTTACATCTTGTTAATCAAATCCTCTTCATCAATCAACTAAGTGATAGTACTTGGATCTTATAAGCAAATATCATCCCTACAAATAGCAAGTTTGACATTAATGACAAAACAATAATTAAAAACATTCTTTTACAACAATCTCCCTCTTTGATCTTCAACAACAATGAGCTTTTCAATTAGATTTCCAACACAACTGATCAAGTATATCCCATGAGAATCTTTACATGTTGCACACCCATCTAGGTGCAACATTACATAATAAAACAAAATAATATGATATAACAATATTATGTAATTTTTTCAACACTAGGGTGTTTTTTTAGTGGTGAATATTCATAAATTTACAAATTTTACAAATTTTTTGCTAGCAATTTGGGTAATAATTTAAGATCTAATGCAACCTAAGTTGCCACATTTTTATTAAATTTAGTTCTAAAATATTTTAAATTGCTCAATAATTTATTTTATAAAAAAATTAAACTCAAAGATTCTCCACAATATCGATTCATGATTAGATTTGATTCACCTAAATAATTTATATTATCGAAGAAATTAAAATTAATACACCAATAATTATCATAATTATTAGTTACTTTAGGGATATATTACTGATATTTAGTTTTCACTATTGATTTAAAATATAATTTAATTATCCTCATAATTCACATGAGATAAAATATGCTCAATTTTGATTTGTAATATTCCATAATGATTAGTGAACTTCCTATTATTATTGAGATTTGCCAATATTTTCTACTAAAAAATTATGATTCCAAAATAATCACCAATATGGATAATAATTGAAATTAAAAAAATTTAAGAGATTTTCCAATAAAATTAATTTGGTTTTTCAAAATAATGAAAGATTCACAAATAATTTATATCTTTTTCTAGAGGGGTTTCTTGGAGTTTAGCCTAGTGCAACACCCATCATCTCAACAATATTGCATAAAGAGATTAAAGGACTAACAAGAGAGCGTGAAATTCAATTACTAAGACTTTGTAAAGTGAATGAACTAAAAAGGAAAGTTGAGGAAGATAAGATAATCATAGAAGAAGACAAGAGACAAATGGTCAGTAGGCTTGATGAAAGGACTTATGATGTAGAGAAGATCACAAATAAAAATAATCAATTAGATATGGTAAATTAACTATTAATTGCAAATCAAGAGTTAAATATGAAAGAAATGGAAATTGAAAATCTAAGATCACAGAATGATCAACTAAAGAATGAATTAAGATTTGAGAAGGAACTCATTGAGAGGATGAGAAAATCTAATGAAGTTCTGAGATACTTTAAATAACTGATGAGAATACAAAGAAGATCTAGTGACACATCTGGACTAGGCTATACTAAACACCTATCATTTACTAAAGAAGAAGAATCATTAACAAGTGGAGAATAGAGGAATGCAAAGCCAAAGAACAACACACCTACATGTTATCATTATGGGAAACCAAGAAATACAAATAATATTTGCAAGAACAAGACTGGTAAATCCAATCCCAAGCCTAAGTTCAATGGGCATTGCTTTAGCTATAACAAGCATGGACATCAAGCACATGGATGCAAATTAAAGGTCAGTAACATACTTGTTGTACCTAGATTTGAAGGATATTGCCACAATTTTCATAAGTACAGTCATAAATCTCAAGAATGCATATCTAAGGCAAAACCTGATTAGACAACCAAAAGACAAGGAAATGTATCCAAATAAGGTAACTCCCACAATTGGATTACAACACATGGTATAATTTTCATTATTGTGGTGAGTATGGACATATTGGAGAAAATAGTATTATGACACATTTCAGAGGCAAATCCAAGATTTGGATAAATGGAAGTTTGGTTTTCTATAGTTGTCATAACATTGGTCACTTGAGTAGGAATTGTAAAATCAAATCACTGACACCTAGAAATGAACAAAACAAAGGTGAAAACATTTTTGAGATGACAAGGAACCAAATGAACCAAACCTAGAGAAAGAAGGTAGTAGAAAGCAATAGTAGAATCAATGAAACTAAGACCACCCAATCCAATGGATTAGGTGATTACGTTACTTCTAACTAAGAAAAGAAGGTATCTAAGGATATCAAAATTTATGAAAACATCAATTCAGACCCAATGGTGAGGTTCATTTTTACCCAAGAAGTCATTTCTACAAGCTCCCCCTAAAACCTCCATTTAAATGAAATCTCCAAAAAAACCTTTTGCCCAACAA
The DNA here is from genome assembly GCA_028749045.1 of Cupressus sempervirens. Lineage (NCBI taxonomy): Eukaryota > Viridiplantae > Streptophyta > Pinopsida > Cupressales > Cupressaceae > Cupressus > Cupressus sempervirens. Next base: position 329,945,078 of record CM053787.1, read on the forward strand.
TTTCACATGCCCAAAGTTTACCAATATTCCATCATAATAGCAAACCCAAAACCCTTAGATCTACAATAAACAACTCATATATCTTTCTCTTTCTTTTATCCTCTCATGGATTCCGATGGATTCAATCTAGGGTTACAATAATAAAACCATAGCTCTAATATCAATTGTAAGGAAACTTGCAACAAAGAATATAATAGCTTCCACATAACCCATAATAGATCTGAAATAAATATGCAACTAAAATCAACATGCAAGAGAATAGATAACATACCCACAAAAATATGACACAAGATATATTTTGGGAAACCCTCATTGATAGAAAAAACTCAACCTCCAAAAGCATCCATCACTATGTATTATTTAGCAAAAACACCATTGCAATACAATTGTGGAAGCCTTTAATGCCATAGCCACAACCAAACAATCCATGTGAACAAGCATGAACCAAACATCACATGCCACACTTCCAACCTTCACAAATGCTCCATTGGCTAACCTGTCAAGCCTTGTCCCATTCAACTCTTTCCCATTTTGTCTTTTGTCTTGTCACACACCAACAACTACCCTTGTTGTTGCTTATACAGTAGCAATTCACACAAAATCACCAAGTGATATTACATAAACCATGTGCTACCTAACCTCCTTGACCCCACATTTAATATTGGAAATTTTAATTCTCTTCCCAACTATTAAATAATTACATGAAATATTATCACAATGTTACAGTACAACTCACCAAGTATATGCCATATGAGTCTTTACATGTTGCACTTCCATCTAGATGTAACATTATATAATAAAATAAAATAATATAATATAACAATATTATGAAATGTTTGCAACACCCATTATCTCAAAAATATTGTATAAAGAGATTAGAGGACTAAAAAGAGAGCATGAATTTAAATTACTAGGACTATGTAAAGTGAATGAATTAAAAAGGAAAGATGAGGAAGACAAGAGACAAATGGTCACTAGACTTGATGAAAGAACATCTGATGTAGAGAAGCTCACAAATAATCAATTGGACATGGTAAATCAAACTATTACTTAGAAATCAAGAGTTGAATATGAAAGACATGGAAATTGAAAATCTAAGGTCATAGAATGATCAACTAAAGAAAGAATTAAGATCAAAGAAGGAACTCATTGAGAGGATGAAAAAATCTAATGAAGTTGTGAGATACTTAAAATAACTGATGAGAACACCAAGAAGATCTAGTGAGACATCTGAACTAGGCTATACCAAACACCCATCATCTACTAAAGAAGGGGAATCATTAAAGATTGGAGAATAGAGGAATGCAAAGCCAGAGAAAAAAATACCTACATGTTATCATTATGGGAAACCAAGAAATACAAAAAATCTCTGCAAGAACAAGACTGGTAAATCCAATCCCAAGCCTAAGTTCAATGGGTATTTCTTTAACTATAACAAGCATGGACATCAAGCACATGGATGCAAATTAAAGGTTAGTAACATACATGTTGTACCTATATTTGAAGGCTATTGCCACAATTGTCATAAGTATGGTCATAAATCTCAAGAATGCAAATCTAAGGCAAAACATAATTAGACAACCAAAAGACAAGGAAATGCATCCAAATAAGGTAACTCCTACAATTGGGATTACAACACATGTTATAATTGTCATTTTTGTGGTGAGTATGGAAATATTGGAGAAAAATGTATTATGACACATTTCAGAGGCAAATCCAAGATTTGGATAAATGGAAGTTTGGTTTTCTATAGTTGTCATAAGATTGGTCACTTGAGTAGGAATTGTAAAATCAGATCACCGACACCTAGAAATGAACAAAACAAAGGTGAAAATATTTTTGAGATGAAAAGGAAATAGATGAACCAAACCTAGAGAAATAAGGTAGAAGCAAGCAATAGAAAAATCAATGAAACTAAGATCACCCAATTCAATGAATTAGGTTATTACATTACTTCTAACTAAGCAAAGATGATATCTAAGGAGCTGTATATTTGAATGTTTCATTATACACTAGTTCCTAACATAATATGTGTTGAAGTCCATATGTGAATAAGCTAAGAGGCACTAGGAAAGATATAAGGCAATAAATGAGAAAATAGCTCTTATATACAATTGGTATTGATCATTAGTACTGATGCTTGCAATGCCCAAGTTTTACAATACAAACCAAGCTCCTATATTGATCGAGTTATTTGTGGAAGTGTCAACGGTGACCAAGTTATGCTTTTCATTGAGTGGTGGAAGAAAGAAATCATGCTAACCAAGTTCTCATGTGAAGGACAAGATAGTTGTATTGTACTAACCAGAATACAAAACATTTATTAGATACCTAGTTCAACTATTTGAACTTATATATCAAATTTAATCATTTATTTGCATTCACCAAGTGATCAAAGAACTTGTAGAGTGACCTGTGGTGATTGAATTAGTGATTTTTGAAAAATTCATGAAGATTTAACAACCTACCATCAATGCATACATTGGAGTGTTGAAAGGGTTAGTCTATGCCCTAGACTTCCCTCATGACTTTAAAATAGAATTGATCAAGATAGTTTTAAGTTGAGTTCATGACATGCACTTATGGTTAGAGGATGGGGCACTAAAAACTACCAAAGATATTATCCACTTAGTCACAAGATGCCCCACTCTTGAAGGTAAAATAACTATGTGATGTTAGAGCAAGGAGGTAATTAAGGAAAACACGATGGCCATGTGGCAAAAATGTGGAATAACTATCTCTATCATCACTGATCCAGAAATTGAATTTTTGGTAAGGGAAATTCTACACAAATTATATCATATGAGTAGATTATAAAGTATACCATGTATTGCGGTTGACTAGGCATGGAAGATATTAAAGAAGGATCATACATATGATTTGGCCAAGTTGCAATTGACTCAGTTAGTAAAAAAATTATCATCAATTAGGAAGGCTAAAAATAAAATGTTTAATTTTATTTCCCTAATTTTTTGCATCTTACTTTATGTTCAAAATACATTTCCTACTATTGGAAATGTTGTCTAGAGTCAAGACCAACCAGTGACACAATAAATAAGTGATTTTTTTCAGCAAGTTGGAACAATTTTTGATAATGTTATGGATATTCAGATGAATTGATGCAGAAGATAGGAAAGAGAAGTAGAATCCCTATATCCCTATTTGAAAAATATTATGATGATGTTTTTCTTTTCTTATGGATACTTATTATACTTATTTGGAATTTTTTATACTAAGGGTAGCATGCTTAAGAAAATTTCCCTATGAGATAAATATTAATAAATAATCTACTATTATCGCAACCCTATTGGGAGAAAAGGTTAAAAATCATGCAAATATATTTGGGAAATATAAGGAAGCTAAAAAAAAGATAACCATTGTCTTGAAAATTGTAACCTTGGAAAGAAAGAGAAAGAAAATGGTGGAGAATCTTTAGAAGACTTTAGGCTAAGGTGACAAGAAAAATGCACCATTACAGATCACACAAGGTCATGGGAGGACCAATATAGTGATGAGGAAGAAAGTGAAGAGGAAGTAGAGGACATAGAAAAGAAAGGTAAAGAGTTAATACTAGTTAGGAAAAAGGACAAAAAAAGGAAGCTAGTCTTTATTGTCGAGCCCTCTATGAAGAAGAGTTGGAAGGATCCCACACCTCCTAGAACAAATAGACCAAGAACAAGGGCTAATACCAAAGTAGCCTTGGTTTAGTCACAAAATAAGGCCATGGAGGAAAAATCTAAGTAGGTAAATGGGATGAGCTCTAGTAAGAGAAAGAAAATGCCAGCCAAGATAGAACTAAGGCATCCAAGAAAGAAGTCAAGGAGTATATTAGTTTTGCAAAAAGAAGATCTAAAAGATGAAAAGAAGATTGAATCTAGTGATGTCAGTCAATTCAAGATAGATGTTCATAATTATCTAACCAATATAGATGAAATCTACCAAAAATCAAAAGCAATGTAGGTTTGTCAAGTTTTAAATTCATTAAATTTGAAAGGTTGGATAAAAATGATAAATAAAAGATAGAGGATGTAGTAACAGAAATGATGGGTACATTCAAAATGGCACCATTAGAGATTGGTAATCTCATACTTGAAGAATTGCATAGTAAAATTGATGAGAGATGGAAATTTTCCATCATGACTAAGAGGAAAATAAGGGAGACTACATTGGTAGAAATAATGTCTAATTTGGATAAGAAATAGATTACCAAATTCATGGAGAAATACAAGAACATATTCATTTCCAAATATAGAACATTTTTTGTATTAAAGAATAAAATTGAAGATGTAGTTCAATAGAGAAAATTGATCTAGAAAATGAATTTTGGCTTAATCCTTGACAAAGAGTAGAAGGATGTGTTGGGACTGAAAATTGCATCCCTAATTTGAGTATCATTTTAAGCTTTTGAGTCATTTTGAACCCCTATAACTCTGTGTAATGCATATGTTTCTAGTTGTCCTTTTGAGATCTTTGAAGTGTTTAATGTTTCTAACACTTTTCATTTAGCATGTCCAATTTTCCTATGGTGATAAATTCTCTTTCCATGTTATCATGTGAAGTTTCATTTTGAGCAATGTTCAGATATGCATTTTTGCCCAAGTGTCAAGCAACAATAGGACACCTAGTTTGCATTTGATTATCTTGCACTCAATAATGTTTCATGAGTCACCACTTTGGGAGTGTTTATTATGCATACCAAAAAACCTATCTTTCAAATTTTAATTCATTTTAATAAATTTTCATTAGGTTTTGAATCCCTCAAAGTTGGTTGTTTATCTCTGTCATAAACTTGTATATTTATTAGAATTCTAGGAAGCCCTATGTGACCAGCTATAATTTTGAACCAGTTGACAGAATGAGAAAATTCCTTTTGAATTGTATTCTAGGGAACAAAAACTTGTTATTTTCTAGTTTTGAGCCTATGATGAATCCATCTAACTTTTTTGCAAATGCGATTCCAAATGCAACTTATGATATTTTACTGGTGTCACAAAATGTAGATTGATCAGTACCCCTATTTGGGATGTCATAACTCTGAATCCATGATAGATGAGACCAAATGGATTGTACCACTATATCCTACTCTAAAAATTCTCCAAGTGTGCTAGTTATTATCCATGTGCACACTTTCCTAGTTCTATTCTATTTGTGAAAATCAATATCCTATCAGTATTCCCAATCCTACAAATCGAATTACCTCACTTTAAATGCTCACCAAATGCACCCATTTATTTTTCATGAGGCAAAATATTTATACTCTCCTTCTGAAAATAAACTAATGCCCCAGTTTTCATACCCCCAAGTGTTAGTTTCACCTATTTTTGAAGCCAAAAATGAATGCACTTCATGGTTTTTTGACATTTTTGTGTACAGGCAGTTTTGACTGAGAAACTTTGATGGTTTATATATTTTGACCCAAATTTTGTTATGAGAAAAAATCTAACAAGGTATAAGAATGTGGAATAGAGAATTAATATGTCAGATCTTAGGGCCCAGTTGTCAGTTTCAGTCAGGTTTTAAAGCTAGTTTCAGAGGCTCTCAAGTAGAAATTTATAGTTTGAAAGAAAGGTGTAAATTAAGTTTTAAATGATCAATTAATAAAATTTTTTGATCTAGATCAAATCCAATCAGTGTCAGGTGTTCATTAGATCAATTTAGGGTATTAGGTGTTTTAGTTCAAAAAAACATTTAGCTAGACCCGCTTTGGGGCCCAACTATTTCTATAGACTGAGAAGATGATTGGGGAGTAAAGGATGTTTTCAAAAGTTATAATGATTGTTATGGTCAAAAATTTTCAACAAGTCACATATTACCAATTGAAAATCAAATGGCTATGTTGGATCATATACACATGATGAAAAATAAGAAAGGAACTTGAAGTACATTCTTGGGTTGCCAATACTCATAAATTGTGTCACACTTGCAATAAATTTTAATATCACATTTAATAATGCGAAATGTAGGTAGTCCTCATATGTCTTAAATATGTTGTAGAGTGGATTTTTTATTTTAGAAATTAAATCATTCTAGAAGTACATTGAGTGATAGTTAAAAATGATATAAGTTTCCATTACAAAAGGTAAGGGAAGTATTCACTAGATGTCACACATACAAAAGGGTGGATATATGTTGATGGACAACTTTATAATCGATATATTTACTCACTAATTAATGTCTTTGCATCCCTTTCATGTGTGATGAAGGAGGTCTTTTTTTTGCAGCAGTAAGGAGAGGTGGACTGGGTAATTTTGGTTTTCCAAAATGCCATGACATCACAATTACACAATAGATGAAGAGTCAGTGTTGAAGAATGGTATCCCACAAGAGTCATTGCCATACACCTATGTGCCATTTGCAAAAATGAATCTTCTCATGAAGGGAGTTCACACAGTGTGTAAGAGTAGATCTAATCTTGATCAGACTTGCACTTAATGACTCAATTGGGACATGTACTCAAAATATTTTTTGGGGGGATCTAAACTGGAGGCTTTGCCTATGCAAATTTATAGAGCAATCAATCAAAGGGGTGATTATTGTGTTGATTTCTAAAAAGGGAAGACACTTGATTTTCTCTCATGGGATATGTGTTATTATCTTTTCATCCATTTTATATGACCTAAAGCTAGGCGGTGGTACTACCTCACCCTTACCAAATAGCTACCTTTAGCTTAAATATGATTATCAAGCATTACAAGGATTGGGAAGTGGATTGTTGATGAATCTTAGAGTTTTTCCTCTAATATAGAAAGACAATGTGGTGTATTTGGTGCATGTTTCTTGTAATGGTTTTCTCCATGAATAAATGTGATTATAATTCCAATGTTATACCATCCTCTAGCATATGCATGGGTTGGGAACTCTGATATTCAATGTGCTTCACCTTTTCACCATCCTTTGTATGATTATGATCCTCAATATCATACCAATGGTGATGTTGGTGTGGATGTAATGGTCATTAAAATTGCCACTATTTTGGCTCAATCTATGACAAAATACCAAATAAGTTTAGACACTTCAATTTACTAGGTTGTCCAATTTGTGGAGGGATGGAAAGAGTGGTGAAATAATTTGGATTGAGGTCCAAACACTCCTAATGGAGGATTTGGAACAACCCCCTTTTAACTTTTCTCTACTAAATTTCTAACTCAAAGAGATCCAAGGTGCATGGGTGGAAGCAACTCCTTTCCAACTTCAATAGTTTTGTCCTCTCCATGACTCCACTAGCTTCTTCAATTGGTATTCTCTTTGTTTCTAGTCTAGTCATGAAGACATAAATTAATCAATATGCAATATCCAGTCAAATTATTTTCCTTACAAAAAATCTAAGTATGGTGTTGGCCATCGTAACTGAGGATAAGCAGATAAATCGTGTATTGAAGAGTTGTTTACAAAAAAGGGCAATGAATTTTATATAAGACCTAAAAAGTTTTTTTAGTCCCACATGGGTGAGAAGGTGTCATCACAATGTGTTTTTAAACACAAAATCGATAAATGTCTAAAGCATCCACACTTTATGATAAGGAGCTCATACATGAGGGGGCCACTTAGCTAACTGGAGGGTATATAAAGATATTTTGAACAATGTGCTCAATGAGGTGGATGATTATGTGGCTAGCCAACTAACTAGAATTTTTCAAGTGGCAGCCTAAAAACTAATCATAGAGTAACATATGGCGAACACCATCAAAGCTTGACACAGAAACTGAGGTGGTGATGTGGCACCATAGGACATGTGGTGCAATATTACTTTATCACTAGTAACATGAAGGTGGTGAGGTGGCATAGTGACATAGTGACAAACTACCACATGGTAGAGGCTAGTGATGTGGAAATGATGTTGTGGTGTTGCTGAGAAGTTTGTATAATTGATGAAGGTGTCATGCGTCATGATGTCATTATGTCACGATGACATGACAAAGTGATGACTAGGATGGCAACATGGTGATACAATCAAGGAGTGACATGTGGTACCTAGATGGCAAACTTGTCTAGAGGATGTTGACAAGGCAATATAGACCAATAGCAAATTGATAGATGGTAGAAATGGAGTGAGGCAAGATAACATGTCAGGGTAACAATGCAAAAGTTGACCAATTACATGGAAACACATCTCAAAGCTCAGTCAAAGAATTTTGGCCTAGATTCAAAAAGAAGAGGAAAAACACAAAGTCATGGAAAATATTTTTAATTATTTTTTCCTTCTTTCTAACATGCAATGGTCTTTTAAATCAAAAAAAATATTATAGGATATAGTTTTGACTATTGAAGAATTCAAATATTTGATAGTTTTGACTGTTGAAGAATTCAAATATTTGCAATCAAGTGCTATCCTAAAAGTCAGTTTAGGAACCCAATCTTCAAAATGATATTCTAGGAATCTCTAATAAGCCAACATAGGACTGTCATATACTAATGGAAAGTTCTCAAAATGAAGATTTGTAGTTTTTTTTTTTGCACAAGAAGCAATATATTTGAGATATTCATGGTTTAGCTCTAGGTTCCTATTTTTCAACCACATTCTATTAGGGCAGTTCAGACTTGATTTTTGGCAAAATGGTGAACTGGATATGTGCCAAAGTTGGTAGGAATGTAGTATTTGAGGTTTTTTTTCACCTCCAAATTAGGTTAGTAAAGGTTTTATCAAAATTTTATATGCATACCTAATGTTTTTATCAAAATGAGGTTTCTCATTAGTTGGAGAAGATATTTTGAGTTTGTTAAAGCTTAATGATAAAATTCCTTTCAGATTTTGGTTGTAGAGAGAAGAGAGATGCTTTATAGTAGTAGGTGATGGAGATTCAAGTGGACATGTGTCACTTCCAGATCAGATTTAAGATTTCTTTCCTCTCTTATGTATTTCTCTTTTATTTCTTCCTCTAGGGTTGGCTCCCAAGTTCTTTGAGCAAGCTTAGTTGGGTTTCCACCATTCTTCAGCATTTTTCTTGTGTAATGAATAATGGTTAATGAGAATACATATATTTCTAGTCTATTTTACAATTTTTTTATTCAATTTCATGCATCCTTTATGTATTTATTTCAAGGAAATGAATAAAAATGTGACACCAAGTTAATCTTTAGTCTGAATCTTGTCTCCTATTCATGTAGTTCATAAAAGTTTGTCTTTCGTTAACTGGTTAGTATCCTAGTTATAGGTTGTACATATTGATTTATTTTTCTTGTGATTCAAGGAGTCATGTAAATTATTAGTTTTTCATCATAGGCTTGAAAATTTCATGAAGGGATAAGTAGAGTATAAGACTCAAAATTGCTACAGATGTCTGATTCACAAGGTGAATGGATAGATCTAGAAGTCTTGATACATGAAATGTGTCAATGAATTCCAAGGATGTGTGTTAGTGATTTGTGAAATTGCCCAATATATAAGACACTAATCATCTATAAGATCAATGTGTTTTGTTGTTTATGTTGTGGTGATGTTGAAATCATTTATAATCAAAATCCTTTGCCCTTTTTGTTGGAGAGCTGAAAAGAATTTCCCTTAATTAATTTATCAGGTTTATAGGTCATGTCATTAGCTATTTCATGCCTATGTTGTTTGAATAATCATTGAAGATTCTTGGGTTTATTATCTTCTTTGCAAGATTCGGTTATATGCTTTGATACTGGTACCATATGAAGAATCTAAGGCTCACTCACATAGGTTTTGCAGAGCCTGAAATAGGAGTATAGCCTTATAGTTGTTCTTGGTGTCTAAATGGGTATGTTGTAGATGGAAGTAGCTGCCCCTACATGTATTTCATTCTCATCAGTGGGTTTTTGAATTATGATGTTTTGAAACACCAACAAAATGGCGACTTTGCTAGGGAAGTATTGAATCTAAAAGAGTGATTCAATATGGTTGGAAGAAAGGCATGTGAAAATTTTGCTACAATAGTAAGGTCATGAAATGTTTTCCGTTTCTTTGCTAATGATTCATTCCTCCTAGTAATGCTTTATTCATGTGCAGTAGTAGCTTTGAAGGTTGATTGTAAATTGTGTTGTTACTCAGAGAGTTCATCTTCAATCAATTTAGCCACGTTTTATTTTAGAGTGTTGTTGTAAAATTACAAAGTCAAGAATTAAGAAAAGAGTTTGTTCTCCTTTTCAAGTTTTTAAATCTCCAAGAGTGGTTTGATGATATGCATGTTTCCTACAATTGAAAGTCTAGCCCAAATTTTTCAAATAAAAAATTATGTTTTAATTCTCACAAGTGTGAGTGGAAACTCTAAATATCTATACCAATTCCTAGTTGATTTCATATAGTATATTTTGAAGGACTTTCAAATTGTTTGGGTAGATCTAAAACTCTTGATAGTAGTTTTTGGAAAAGAAGATATTAGTTCTTGATTTAAGTCTAAGTGTTGTATGCAATCTAATGCTATAAGAAATTTGAATGTTAAAAGGTGAATCACAATAGTGATCTCTTTTGTCCTCTTCAAGGAGGCAGTGGCTTTACATGATTTTATGAATGGTGTGAATGAGTTTGATGTTTGCAGCCATGCCAAATTAGTAGATCGAAGTTCAACACCAACACTTAAGGTATTTTACTTTTCACGAAAGTGAAGTGTTAGAGATTAGTTCCTCTATTTAGTCACTTTTAGCACTAGGAGAAAGAGGTAGAATTTTTATTTTAAAAATGGAATTAAATCTCATATCTAAAGTTAGTCTATCAAGTTATGAAAGTGTAGTTGAAAATATTGCTATGTTGGAAATCCACAATAAGATTTTTAGATACGTAAGAAATGCAATAGGAAATTTTCAAGGTCTAAGAGATGATCAAATTTATGTAAAGTTCAAATCAGTACTCATGGAGTTGCACTTGTCTTTAAGACCAGAGGACTCTTCATGGCTTATTGTTTTCCTAGATGTATTTATCCCTAATTTAGTTAACTAGCTAGCATGTTTGAGAGTACAAATGATTTTTCATGTTGAAGATATCTTTGAGAAATTTGAGAGTGATTTAAGTAGCAATAAATTCTATACTGAATTCTCTAATAGAAAATGTGAATTTTTTGAAAGTAATAGTGAATCTAGTGAATCCATAAAAATGACAATATGTCTTGTGATTATGTATAGATGGATTCTTGATCTACTAAATTAGGTGATTTCAATCAGAAAGATAAAGATGGTTACATGACTGAAAATTAATCTTGTGACAATATGCATGAGAGTGTAGAAAGTTCTAACATAGTATGGATAACTTTTCTTTTGATGAAAATTAAAAGGAAACATCTAGTGAAGAGGTTTTGTGCAAAGAAGAGGTAATATTTTGTAGTAATGATTTTGATTTTTCAAATTGTTAAACTAATGTTACTACTACTATAATTTTTTAAGAATACCTAGATTATGATAATAGCTATGAAGAACAAACTTGTGATGAAGTTTTGTTGAGTGTTGATGAAATTTCTGAACTATTGGCTTGTGATCTTGAAAGGTATGTAAACATCTCTTTGGATGCTCATGCTGATCTTTATCTATGTTTCTTCTCAATATGAAGTCTTTTCCTAAAGTTTGATGCTGAAAATGATATAAAATCATAATAGTCTTTGTCAAATTTTAGAGGTATATGTGATAATGTTTCAAGTATCAATACATATGACAAATATCTTATGTGAAGAATGTCATTAGGGAGAAGTTTCATACTATTTCAAATTCTTATCGTGCTGATAATATAGAAGATGTTTTTTATTTTTCATATGACAAAGAGGAAAGGGTTGGAAATAGTAATTCTGATTTTGAGTTTTGCGTATGTGCTGATAAATCTTTGTGATGATGAATTTAAAGTTCACTCTAATGAGTTTTTTGATGAAGATTATGATCAATATATTACATGTCAACACTTTCATGATTTTTTTTAAAACTTGATGACTATTTAGTTGTTGGAGTGTGAAGGAATTTTAGCATGTGATAATTCTATTCAAATGAGTATCAAGACTACAAATGATAAGAAATTAAATTTTATATCTTATTTGCACTTGGTTACACAAGATGAGTTCCAATCTCTTGACACATGCAACCCTTTAATTAAAGAAGAGTATAAAGACTTTGTGTTTCTAGTTGATATCATGCATTAGTCATTTGTCCATGATGGCTTTCACTTTGATTCAATTTCTCATAGTGAGCATGATGTAGAAGTCAATGTTGATTGGTATATGCACTATGAGAATGAAGGAAATTATTTTATTTTACCGATTGAAATAATCTTGTAATTGACAAAGAAAAATGAGATGAGAGCATCCAAGCTCAATTAGATCAATCTATAACTAATTCCTCGAGACCTCATGTTGAGGATACAAAGGAAGTTGTACCATTAAGGAATGAGGACACTCAAGAGCCAAACAAGGAAGAAGATGTTCAAGAATTGGTTTAGATGCCTAGTTTAGAACCCTCTACATTAACTAAAATAAAGAAAACTACTATACCTAATCATCAGGTGGTATCTACTCAATAGAAGATGATTACAGGTAGTGTTGACACTAAAGTTCAAATGATATCAAAGTAGAGTTGTGAAGTATCATCATTACAAATAACCTTGTCAAGTACCAACACACCCAAGGTGAAACACATGAAAAAGAAGCTCAAGTCACCTAGCATGCCAATGACACTTGATGTGTTCGTAGTGATTCCAAAGTTTGATCTTAATAATATGACTCTTGATCATATACAAATCTTACAAGTGTATTCGCAAGGAAGACCAAATAAGAAGAAATGAAAAGAGAACCTTAATAGAGGCAAGTACTACATGAGATCAAATATATTTTTGTTGATACATTTGATATTCAAGGTATTACTGAGAAGACACCTATAATCGATTAATTAGTTCATAATTTTGAAAAGCTCAACAATGATGATATAGAGGCTAATGAGGAACTAGTGAGATGGTCTAAAAATAAGTTTGAGACCAAAGTGTTTGAGAATTTTTCAATAGAGATTGCAATAAAATAAGTTGAACTCTCTAATCTTGTATATAATTTAGGAGTTATAAAAAATGTACATTTCTTGTATAAAAAGCTTTGTGATGTAGAGTTCTTTTTAAAGGATACCCAAAAACTCATTAACAAGTTTCAATCAAACTTAAAGTCAACAGGACATTCTTTGAGTATGCATGCAAGTTAAAGCTCCATTCATCTTAATAGGTTGAATTTTTATTAAGGAAGATTGTTTAAATTGATGGAAAAAGATGGAAGCATAAAGGCTACATTGATCTCCATCCAAAAAAATTTAATACCTCATTTGGAGGTCATGCAAATGGAACTAATAGCTACAAAGGATTTAGTCTAGAGAGATCCTCATCTCTCCATTACAACCAATTTTTTTGATCTAGTTGCTTAGTTTGAAATCAAAATTCAAGTTTTGGAATGTGTCAGATCTAGGTGGGATCATGCATTAGCCATGATTATATAGATTCACAAACCCTTTTTGGATAGATACAATTTGACACCTGTTGCCCCACTTTTCATCTTGTACCCATTATACAAAGTGGAAAATGATCTTGTGTCTCAATTAGGTTTAGGTATGTCTAAGAATATTTCTTTTCCCCAAGTGAAAAGTCTATCCACCGGATTTTCATCTTCCTCCTTCTCCCACATTACATAACCAAGTGGCTTTCCACTTGTTGTCATGAGTTTTGTGGGTAATATAAGATCCTTTTCGATGGAGATTCTTAGTTTGTATGATGATCTTCATAAAGTCATTTCCAAGAAAGAACTTTCTCATGACTCATTATAGTTTACACATAAAGAAAATGAAATCTGCAGAAAACCTAGCATCAACTTCTCCTTGGCAGATTTTTGCACTGTATAGGTGATTTTCCACAAAGGCCAACTAATGAGGTTTACAAGATAAAAAGAAGAAGAAAGGAGTTGTTTTATGGATAGATTATTCCTATGTTGTAGTATTCTACCTCGGGAGTTACTCAAAAATCATTATAATGATTAGAATACCATTAAGAATAAAATTCTAAAGTAGCTTCTCCATGGTGGGCTTTTGACCAAGGAAGTTAGTTTTCCAAAAAAAACATTTGTAAGGGAGAAAAGAAAGTAAGTGGGTTCGTTTTTTGTTTTTGAAACCCTTTTTAAAAAATTGAATCTTAGAGACACATTTACTTAAAGGGCCTAAGTGGAAATGAGACAAAGGTGGAAAAATAGAAATTGCCTTCTCCTCGGCGAGTTTCCAACCCTTTGAAGCGAAATTGTGCATCCATTGAAAAATTACTTCTATAAATGTGTTGGCCTCATATATCAATCATAGGATGCTTAAAAAGGATAACGGAAGCCAGTTGATCACATTTGGGAAGGTATCTAAAGCAAACTCTGGCTGGGTAGATTTATCCCCATAGAGTACTCCATTCATAATTCTCCACAACTTGGTGAAAAATGGGAAAGTAAGTCTGTAATAAAGGAAATTAATTGTTGGGCCAATAGGAATAGTGAAATGACATGAAAAAATTTATTATAAACCCTTTCATTTACTAATCTAATAGATTTATCCTTTAATTCACTTGTGTGGCACGGATCTTGAAGATTAACAAGTGGATTGGGATTTCTACATAGAGATGAACATAAAAAAATTCAAACTACCACTTTCTTATTTGAATTGTTATGCTATTGAATTGAATAGTGATCTTAGAATCCTCATAGCTACAAAACTTTACTCTCTATACTATTTTCAATTTTAAGATTTACAGCTCATCTCTATCTTAGTTAAGATGGCAACAAGATTTGTTGGTTTCGATGGACTGAATGGGATTAAGTCAACATTGCAAAATGTCACAGAAACTTCACTCCACTTCTTCAACATGCAATATTTTCAAAGAAGGTTGAAGATGGAGCCAATCCACCCTATAATAGAGAAACTCCAAAGAAGTGGACTAGTGGAAGTAGTTGAGTTTCTAGTAGTAATTCAAGCCCCCAAGCTGATCGTTGAATGCATTAACCATTACAATCCAGATACTAAAAAAAATATGTTTCTGAATCATAAATTTTTGATCTCAATTAACTGGCAAACTATAGTCACTTTCCTCTGAATTCCAAAGTGGGAAGAATTTTTTGATTTGACCATGGGAGGAGCCATGTCCAAGTTCTCTTTGAAGAAGATGGTGTGGCAGAAGGAAATTATGAAGTCATGGTTCCAAAAGCCACAAGGACCTAAGAGTAAGGTTCCAAAGACCCTTTTTGGCACTGATCTAAAGCCCAAAATCATGGACATCCTAGTTCTTTTGCACCGATTGAAAGGTGAGGTAGAAGCACTCAATTTCATAGAACAATATTCCTTTTTAGTTCAAATCATTTGTTCAGACACACATTATGTTGATTGAGCATACGAGGTGAGTGAACATCTGTCTAGAGCTCTCAGTGTTGTAAAGTTCTACAATAGCTTCTACATGTCTCCTTTCTTGATTTACATGTTGGCATCCTTACAAATATGTTATAGAATAGTTATGCAAAGTATGTTAGGGTTAATGTGGCTTTTATAATGAGGAATTTTAGGGAGCTACAAGGATGTTTGGAGAGGAGGTTTGGTCCAAAAGTGATGGTGGCCATCAGCCAGTTTGGTAGCTACTTCATTCAATTCTCATGCTTCTCATATTTGCATCTTGTAGCTTTTGATAAAATTCCTCCGAAGCTTCCTAGATACCCAAGCGACATGATCGTGCTCATAGAGATCATATGACAAGCTATCCAAGTGAACATGTTGAGTACTAGTCTAAGGAAGAAGATATATGAGTTCCCCCTGAAGGTTGGGGCTCATAGATGTGATTCTTAGTCTGATGCTAAAAACATGCTCAAGACATTCGAGAGTAAGTACAAATTACAAGAATATGAAGTAATGAGGCCCATGTTTGACCCAAATGGATATGGAAGGGAGGTGCTTTAGATTGGGAGTGTGATCAAACACATCACCACTCTGGAGGACTATAGGGCAGATTGTGGAGATGAGTTGGAGAGCAGTGGAACAAATAAAGACATATGGTGTTGATCTCAATGTAGAGGGATTAGAGGATGATGGTCAAAATATGTATAGCAATACATATCTTACTAAATTAAGAGGAATTCTTATCAATTTTGACCCAATTGTGGATGTGGAGGAGAGTCTCAATATTATGATGGCAAGGATAATCAAAAGAACTAGGAAGTGGGTTGAGTGGATAGCTAGAAAGAGCCAAAGTAAGGGTGTACCCACTCAAGCCTCTCCAGCAGCTGCAATGCCTACTTCATCTCAGAGTGTTATAGTAGGTGTGACCATATCTTCCACCCAAGGACCAGCTCAACCTAGGGGCTGGAGGTGATCAACCCCTAGACAAGAATGTTCCTATAGTCCCAACATGTCATGATGGATCCTTTCCAGTTATAGGAAGCTAGACTGGCACTGAAGAGAAGAAAGCAAAAGAACCAAAGGATAGTGCTCCTTAACCAGTGCCTTCCCCACATACTACTCCCATTCCATCTCCTCATACTACCCCTATTCCTTCTTCACATACCACTCCAATCTCATCCCCTCATCATAGCCCTATGCCATTAGCAAGTGCTTCCTTGTTGAGACCAGATGGCTTTACCATATAGATATTAGAGTTAGGGGATGGAAAAAGTAGCACTAGTGAGTCAATTGAATTGATTGAAGAGACAACAAAGACTTTAGAAATAGAAAAGGGCTAGGCTTCTTCCAGACTCATCTCCAAGGATTCAAAGAATCCTTTCTCTTCAACTATTGTGGCCATGACTCTAGGGAAGAAGAAGATTTTAGCATCAAATCACTTGGAAGAACTTCCAAGCTGATAGGAACTAATTCTTGGCTAGAAGATACTTTGGAAAGGAAAAGAAAGAGAAAGGATGAGGGTGTTTCTTCAAAAGACATTGTATCCCTCACGGTTCATTCTGGGACTACATTGACAAAGGTCAAGAAACAGAAGAATCTGTTCATACTTGGATAAGATCCAGAAACAGGTCACTTGACAATGGAGATAGAAAAGCCAAACAAAGGAGGGAGAATCGAGGATATGACTCCTGATGATTTTACTTTGCATTCAATTGACCTTGATGAAGCCAGACATGATACACAGGTTGGCTTGTGGAGATCAAGTAACGAAGTGATAGAAGGACAATTAGAGAGTCTCAAGTTGGAAAAGATCAAGATGAAGGCAAGAATAGAAGAATTGAATAAGTTTATTAGGCAGCTAGTCACTCCATTAGCAACTATTTTTGGTATGTCTATGACTCAAACCCCTAGTGCAATTTAAGTGCAAGCTCTCATTTCCCAACTCTAGGAAGATAGGAACTATCGCCAGATTAGTAGAGAGTGGATTGAGAGACTCAAATTAGGAGGAATTTCTCTCATAGATCAAATTGGAAATGTTATCCTCAGATTGGAAATAGAAAAGGACAACATATTATCTAATAGTAATACTCTAGCTAAAGAAAGAGTTAGATGTGATGAATGCATCTCCCTTTTGAAGATGATCATCCAAATGAAAACCAAGGAAGTAGTCGAAGGCAAGATTCTAAAGAAAGGGAATGAACCTTTGTTTGAATGGTTCCAAAGTATGCAGTTCAAACTAGAAATGATTCAAGAAGCTAAGAAAGGGATCAAGGAGATAGAGGGAAAAATAAAGAGGACTCAAGATAGAGGATTTGAACTTATGAGAGGGCTACACACTGACTCTCAAACTAGTGGCCAAGGAAAGGATTTCATCAGAATAGAAGTGATGAAACGTAATTTCTCTATTTTTTTAGATAATTTGTGTGCAGTAGCTTCCAGTAGCCAAAATAGAACTGCAAAACTCCAAGCCCTCAGTGGATGGATACATGTGAGTGTAGAAGAGTTGCCAGATCAGTTGAATGCCATAAAAGTGTTGGCAAGGGAACATGCAAAATGGCTTTTGAGATTCACCAATATACACATGCCCAATCATGAAGAGCTGATCCCAATAATGGTTGCTGCTAAGTCACATAAAGCGAAAACAGAAACGAGGAAGAAATCTAAATGATTCATATTATACCCTCTTTATGTTTTCTTTTGTAATTTTGTAATATGAAAAATGTGCACCTTGCCATTTTTCATCCTCAAAAGATGAACTAATTAAACTTCCTTTTGTAATGGTCATCTCAAAACTCTATATGTATGAATTGAAAAGATTAATGAAAGGTTGGCAAATTTTTTGGTGTGAAGTACTATTTTCTGTAGAGACAATTGAATGGTATTTTATGTCAATCATTTTCTATTCCAGTCACTATTATATTTAGCTTACATTTTCTCTTTTCTCTTCATTTAGAATAAGGGAAGAACAGAGTTTTACCTCCCCTATTTTGAGGCAATGAATGAATGTGATAAGTATTGTTATATTTCATTCGACGAAGGGATTCTACTAGTATTTCCAATTTATTAGTCATAGTTTAGATTCGAATTGGCTTAGTGAAGCATCAGTTAATTATGTGGATGGAATTTATGGATTCATAAGTTGTGTGGATGCATAAATATGTTTCAAGATTGAGAAGTTTTACTTGCCTAAGTTGGATTTTATTTATGTCTATCTCGATTATCCCTCTACTATTCTTAGGTTAAGAACATACCCTAAATTAGTTTAGGAAGAAAACAAAATTTGTTGTAAATCTATTTTAGGGAGCTGCACCTACCAAATCAAAGGAAAGCTAAAATATCTATAAAGAGCTTTCCAACTGTTTGTGATAATATATTGTTCTAAATTGGGCATTAAAGAGTAATAATTTCAAAGAACAAATATTTTTACCAACAATTTTTTTGCAACTCTACTAGGGAAATGAACATTCGCTTGACCAAAAAGCCTACGAAATGAGGGAAAATGGTACTACCTCATGAAAACATAATACCAGTGCTCCAACCTAACCTTGGTTTCCAAGATGACCAAGAGGACCTAATTTCATCCCTAAACACATTCATTTGGAGACATAGAAGGAATGCTAAACATTATAGGAACGCTAGCCAAGTATTGGAGGAAGAAGAGAGGAAAGCATAAAGACAATTGAGACAAGAAGCTCAGAGATAAACTAGACCCAACATCCTAGAACAATTTAGGCTCCTCAAAAGTACCAAGGAACAAGGTAGGCAAGACCCTATCTTTGATAAGCTTGTACAACTTAGCTTTCCTATTTTAGACGTCCCAAATCAAAAAAGTGAAGGTAAAAGCTGGAGCAGACCACCTTCCCCTATTAGAAATCAAGATGCTAGCACTTTTCATTCCACTTGTTAGTTGTTAGCACTATACAGAGTTACTTCTCCTCCAGTTGTTAATTTCCTGCCATATACTGCTAGGACAATCATGGTTGCTCCATAGGTTGTGGCAATAGGACCCTTAGCATTAAATGTTTATCACCCACTTCCAATCGATTCGACGAAGAATTTCCCTAAATTTTTAGGTGATGGGAAAGTCACTACATATGAACACATTAAATCTTTCTTCATAGCCACTCATATCTTAGGCGTGGGACATGAAGATTTGGTTGTAAGGTTGTTCATAGAGCCCCTCACAGACAATGCAATGGACTAGTTTTACCATCTAGCCAATGGCTCAGTAACTGATTGGGATACATTGAGGACATCTTTTGAGACAAGATTTAAGATTGCAAAAGATGAACATGCCCTCCTAACATAGTTGACTTCAATCAAAAAGAAACCAACTATGAGCATGAGGGATTTTGTTGCCAAATTCAATAAGATTATCAATAGAATTCTAGTTGCTGATAGACCCACATTTGATAATTTGAAAACCTTCTTTATTAGTGCAATGCCTCTAGATGTCAATTATGATTTAAGGAGGGCACATCTCACAAATCTAGCTGATGCACAAAAGAAGGCAATTGAACATGAGGATGATTTGATCTTTGTGAGAAAATGGAAATGAGAACTTCAAACTAAAGGAAGTTCCAGTAATACCACATCATTCAAGGAGATGATTCAAAAGTTATCTAATGAGCTAGTAGCAATGAAGAAATAGTTACCTAGATTCAATAGGGACTATCAGTAGAATTATCAAAATTCACCAAAAAGAAGCAACAAAAGTAGGTTTCTGCAGCATACAAGTTCACAACCTAGGTTGCAAGTGCAATGCCAAAAAAAGAGAATATGTGCATCTTTCATTTGATCATATATCATGATAGCAAGAGTTGTCTTGAGACTGCTCACATGATGCATTTGTTATCTACTAATGAATTAAACAATGTGACTCCTTGTTCAGAGCCTGATTCCTATCCAAATGGTGACTCTAGAAATTTATTTTTGGAATATGAATCAGATTTTGAATCAAAAGGTGAGTACTATGCAACAATTGATGGAACTTCATACATAGTGCTTACCCATGGGAAAAGTTCAAAGAATTAATCCTCTAGTCACACTCATAGAAATGACTCTAGTCCTTTAACAAATAATACACATAGCAATAAAGGAACGACTACTTTACAGATGGGTAAGGATAAGACATCCTTTGATTTCATTCAATTTTGTGAAGAGTCAAAGATTCAAATTTCCACTATTGATTATTTAAAGTCACATTCTTCCAAGTTAAAAAGATTGGTAGACTAGTGTAAAGGAAGTACATCAGATACAAATTGTAAAGTGATGGTTGAAGGAAGATGAAACCTTGACATTTGGTTTGTTTAACCAAGAAGACTCTACAGTCTTGGCAACATCACCAAGACAAAAACCTAAGCCATTTTATATTTCATTGTATATTAATGGGTGTAAACTCAGTAATTGTATAATAGACTCAGGTGTATCAGATAATGTTATGCCTTATTCCGTAGCCAAAGCCTTGGGTCTCAATCTCACAAAAGTACATGGAAGGTGTTGTCGATGGATGCTAAACAAGTTCCCTTACTTAGGAAGATTAAAGATGCTCAGGTAGCCTTAGCTTCTCACCCACAAAAGAAGCTCCTATTGACTATTTTGGTAGCTAATATTCTAGCTAGTTATGGAATCCTTTTAAGTAGAAGTTTTTGTTGAGACTTAGGAAGAGAAATAAAGTTGGACTGGTCACAAGTAGTGATACCTATCAGGAATAAGAAGGTCAAATTAGAACCTAAGGAGAAGGAAAAGTTCACATTCTCAAAATTAGATGACCCTAAAGCTTAGATTCTCTACCAAGAGCTGAAATTTGGCAACTATATGTTCTTTACTGAGGAAGGCTCAGATGAAAAATTAGATGAGAATCAAAGCAAGGAAGTTTTAAAAAGAAATGAAAATGCATCAGTTATGTGGACACTTGAATTTGATGAAAGTTGTGCCACCTTAGGATCTAGAGCAGGTGTAGTATTGATATCCTTGGGAGGAGAACCTAAACCTATGGCTTTCAATTTAGAATTTGGGAATACAAATAATACTGCAAAATATGAGGCCTTATTACTAGGGATAATAATAGTGAAAGAAAGAGGGATAAAGATTTTAAAAGCTCAAGGTGATGCAGAGCTTATTGTAAATCAAGTAAAAGGACAATATTCTGTTAAAAATCATAAGTTGAAGAAGTATAGAAACAAAGTCTGGGATGAAATTGAAGGCCTAGATGCCTTCTCTATTGAAGTGGTTCCAAGAGAGATGAATACCAAAGCTGATTCCTTAGCAGTCTTTGCATCCCTATTACTTCCTCACCTAGATTTCAAAAACAAAAAGTATCAGATCAAAATTGTGTATTGATCTGCCATTTCAGATAACATAGAATCATGGTAGGTTTTCAATGATGATAAAAGTTTGCAAATGTTCCTTGAAAATGACAAGTCTAGTTTTGAGCATGAATCCAGTGGAAGTAATCATGAAAGCTCTGATGCAAGTGGAGAATGGAATCAAAATGCAAAAATTCAGCTGAAAGGTAATACTATTCCTCCATATTTTGTGGCTTTAGAAAAATTATTTAATAGACATGATGCTTACATAAAGCAGAAGAAAGTGGAAAAGTGGCTAACGATGGGTGAATATGAAGGAGTTAATATTGGAGATATTCATAATCCCAGAATGATTAACATTAGGAAGTTTTTTTTGCCTGAAGAGAAAGAAACTACAAGAAATCTATTCATGGAATTCAAAGATTTTTTTGTATGGAGCTACAAAGATTTGAAAATTTATAGAGATGGGAAGGTAAAACACCGAATCCCACTAAACCTTGATGTAGTTCCTTTTTGGTAGAAACAAAGGAACTACAATCCTAAAGTCACCAATGCCATCTTCTAAGAAGTAGATAAGATGATAAAAGTGAGAATGATTTATCCCATTCATCATTCCACCACAATAGCCAATATAGTACCTATCTGAAAGAAGAACATAGAAATAAGAATTTGTGTTGATTTTCACAATCTGAATCAAGCATCCCTGAAAGATAACTTTTCTCTTCCTAATATGGATTATTTATTGCAAATAGTGGTGGGATCTAAAATGATGTCTATGCTTGATGGCTTTTTAGGTTATAATTAGGTTGAAGTAGAGGAGAAAGACAAACATAAGATGACATTCACTACTCCTTGGGGTACATTTGTGTATCGCATAATGCCTTTTGGACTTATCAATGCTAGTGCTACATTCCAAAGGTGCATGAGTAAGACATTTTCTGATTTGAAAGACCAAATCATAGTCATATACGTGGATGACCTCACCGTGTTCTCAAGAAAAAGGAAAAATCATATGGAAGATTTGAGAAAAGTTTTGTAAAGATGCAGAGAGCATGGAATTTCTCTCAATCCCAAGAAGTCAATTTTCTATGTGACAGAGGGAAAACTCCTAGGTCACATAGTGTCCCAAGAAGGCATTAGGATTGACCCTGAATGCGTAGAGTCAATTCAAATATTGAGCATGCCTTCAGATAAGACAGGAGTTAAATCTTTCTTTGGGCATTTGAATTTCTTCAAAAAGTTTGTGCCTAATTTTGTGGAAACAACTAAAAACATAACATATATGATGAAAGGAAAATCAAGTTTCAAATGGAATGAGGCAAGAAAGTGAGCCTTTCAAGATATAAAGACTTCTATTGCTAATGCCTCGGTGTTATGTCATCTGAATTATAAACAAGGTTTCATCATCTATTGTTATGCTTCTAAACACACCCTATCAGCCATACTTATGCAAGAAAATGATGAGGGCATACAAGCCCCAATAGCTTTCATGAGCATACCTTTGAAGAATCATGAATTGAAATATTTGTAGATTGAAAAGCATGCCTTTGCAGTAGCCAAAGCCCTTAAAAAATTTTGATTTTATATCTTGCATTCACATTCTGTGGTCTTTGTCCCAGATGTAGTAGTAAAGAGTGTATTGACATAGTTGGATGTGGGTTGTAATGTCAGAGGAGCATGGGTGGCAAAGATATAGGAGTATGATATAGAAATAAAACCTACTAGGCTAATAAGGGGAAATGCTTTGTGCAAAGCGATTGCAAAAAATAAGATAACTGAAGAATCAAAAGAATCAGCAGAGAAGCAGTTGGTGTTGGTTGTAGGCCTCTATGATTCATGGTTTGAGAATATTTTTTATCTATTGACATATGGTGAATGTCCAGAAGTCTTAAATGTAAAATGAAGGTGATATCTCAAATTGAAAGTAGCTAGCTATGTGATTTGCGATGGTAAGCTTTTCAAAAAAGCCATTGATGGCACTTTCCTTAGGTGTGTAGCAAACAACAATAAGAAAAACTATTGAAAACATTTCATGATGAGGCTTGTGGAGGTCATTTCTTATCCTCGGTCATAGCTTTTAAGATACTAAGGTAGCGTTATTACTGGCTTGGGATGTTTCAAGATGCATATGCCTAGGTAGCAAAATGCAAGAAGTGCAAGATGTTCTCTGGATTTCCTCAATTAGTTTCTCTGCCATTAAGACCTATTATCATCGAAGGCCCTTTTCAACAATGGGGTCTCAACTTCATTGGTTTGATTAGTCCTACATCCAGTGCTGGTCACCAATATGTGATAACTACAACTGACTACTTCACCAAGTGGGTAGAAGCTAAAGCTAATAAGAAAACTACTTCTAGAGTGGTGTGTGAATTCATAAAGGATAGCATATTGGTCAAGTTTGGTGTTCCTATTAAATCGGTGATGGATAATGCATCTTATTTTTCTTCAATTGAAATTACTAATTTCTACTTTAGTATGGGATCACCATGGGTCATTCATCTGACTATTTTCCCCAAGGAAATGGCCAAGCTAAGTCAAGTAATAAGAATCTGATGAATATTGTTAAGAAATTAATTTCAAATAATCAAAAGAATTGGCACAAAAAGATTCATGAGGCATTGTGGGCAGATAGAGTGACATCTAAAAGGGAAATTCGCATATCTCCCTTCGAATTGGTTTATGGAATCGAAGCTAATCTTCCCTTATCTTTGGAATTAGCCACAAATAAACTAAGAATGGTGATCAAAGATTATGTTTTCAAGGACGGTTTAGAAAAGAGCATCATGTAATTGAGCAAACTTGAAGAAGAAAGGGAGGAAATTGTAGACCACATCACACAACACCAGATGCGAGTGAAGGAGCTCTTTGATAAGAGAACAAGACCACTAAAATTCATAGTGGGAGATAGTGTGTTGCTCTATGATAAGTGAAGTGCTCCAAAAGGAATGCATAAGAATTTTGTTACTTTATGGAAAGGCCCATTCAAAATTCATTAGGCATTTGAAAACAATTCTTTCAAATTGGCATATGAAGATGGTGGAGTACTACCCCTAACCTATAATGGTAAGGATTTGAAGCTTTATCAAATTGCTAACTAAAAATAGGTAACCCCTTTATTTGTATTATAGTTAGGCTTAGTATCTTCTTATGTTTCCTAGATAGTCCTTTCCCTTTGCTTTTGTTTTCCTATTATCTGTCTCATTGTGTTTTGTTGTGTTGCCAGCTTTTTACCTTCTTTGTAAAACTAGAGATTTTGAGTTCCTTGCTTGGGTATGCTCAACCCAAGTCCCCAGTCAGAACTAGCTACTGCCCCACTTTTCATCCTGTACCTATTATGCAAAGTCAAAAATGGTCTTGTGTCTCAATTAGTTTTAGGTATGTCTAAGTCTGTTTCTCACACTCTCTCCATCATATTTTCATCTTCCTCCTCCTACATTACATAACTAGGTGGGTTTCCCCTTGTTGTCATGAGTTTTGTGGGTAATCTAAGATCCTTTCCGATGGAGATTCTTAGTTTGTATGATGATCTTCACAAATTCACTTCCAAGAAATAACTTGCTCATGACTCATTATAGTTTGCACAAAGAAAATAAAGTCTACGAAAAACCTACCATTAGCTTCTCCTTCATGGATTTTTGCACTATGTAGGTGATTTTCTGCAAATGCCAACTAATGAGGTTTATAGGCTAAAACAAAGAAGAAACAAGTTGTTTTATGGATAGATTATTCTTAAATTTTAGTATTCTACCTCGAGAGTTACTCAAAAATCATTATAATGATCAAAATAACATTTGGCAGAAAATTCTGAAGTAGCTTCTCCACGGCGGGTTTTCAACCAAGGAAGTCAGCTTTCTAACAAAAACATTTCTAAGGAAGAAAAGCAAGTAAATGGGTTCATTTTTCATTTTTCCAACCCTTTTAAAAAAATTTGAAGCTTAGCGACACATTGACTTAAAGGTCCTAAGTGGAAATGAGACAAAGGCAGAAAAACAGAAGTTGCCTTCTCCTCGACGGGTTTTCAACCCTTTGAAGCAAATTTCCACATCCATTGAAAAATTACTTTTGCAAACATGTTGGGCTCATAGATCAATCATAGGATGCTTAAAAAGGATAATGGAAGCCAGTTGATCACATTTGGGAAGGTATCTTGAGCAAAATTTGGCTAGGTAGATTTATCCCCAGGGAGTACTCCATTCTTAATTCTCTGCAACTTGGTGAAAAATGGGAAAGTAAGTCTGTAATAAAGGAAAGTAACTATTAGGCCAATGGGAATAGGGAAATGACATGCAAAAATCTATCAAAAACCACCAAATTTACTAATCTAATAGATTTATCCTTTAATTCACTCGGGTGGCACAAATCATGAAGATTAACAGGTGGATTGGGATTTCTATATAGAGATGAACATAACGGATTTTCAAACTACAATTTTCTTATTTAAATTGTTATGTTGTTGAATTGAATAGTAATTTTAGAATCCTCACAGCTACAAAGCTTTACTCTCTATACTATTTTCAATTTTAAGATTTATAGCTCATCTCTATCTCAATCAAGATGGCAACAAGATTTGTTGGTTTTGATGGACTGAATGGGATTAAGTCGACATTGCAGAATGTCACAGATAATTCACTCTACATCTTCGACATGAAGGATTTTCAAAGAAGGTTGAAGATAGAGCCAAACCACCCTATAATAGAGAAACTCTAAGTAAATGGACTAGTGGAAGCAGTCGGGTTTCCAATAGCAATTCAAGCCCCCAAGCTGATTGTTGAATGCATTAATCATTACAATATATAGATACTAAAATAAAAAAAAATTGATCATACATTTTTTATCTTAATTGATCGACAAACTGTAGTCAATTGCCTCCAAATTCCAAAGTGAGAAGAATTTTCCAATTTGACCATGAGAGGAGCCATGCCTGAGTTCTTCTTGAAGAAGATGGTGGGGTAGAAGGAAATTATGAAGTCTGGGTTCCAAAATCCATGAGGACCTAAGAGTAAGGTTCCAAATACCCTTTTTGGCACTAATCTCAAGCCTAAAATTGTAGACATCATGGTTCTTTTGCATTGATTGAAAGGTGAGGTAGAAGCACTCAATTTCGTAGAACAATATTTCCTTTTAGTGCAAATCATCTTTTCAGACACACATTATGTCGATTGGGCATATGAGGTCAATGAACATCTATCCAAAACTCTTAGTGCTACAAAGTTCTACAATACCCTCTACATGTCTTCTTTCCTAATTTACATGTTGGCTTTCTTACAATTGTGGTTGGGCCTTCCAAGAATAGAGGATTTTCCTGATGATGTAAAAAGTTATGAATTGTATCCATGCTTGCAGTTATAGAATAGCCATGCAAAGTATGCCAGGGTTAATGACTCTTTTACAATAAGGATTTACAAGGAGTTACAAGGATGCCCAGAGAGGAGGTTTAGTCTAGAAGTGATGGTGCCCATCAGCCAGTTTGGTAGCTACTTCATTCAATTCTCATCCTTCTTATATTTGCATCTTGGAACTTTTGATAGATTTCCTCTAAAGCTACCTAGATACCCAAGTGACATGATTGTGCTCATAGATATCATAGGACAAGCTATCCAAGTGAACTTGTTGAGTTCCAGTCTAATGAAGAAGGGATATGAGTTCCCCATGAAGGTTGGGGCTTACATTTGTGATTCTCAGTCTGATGCTAAAAACATGCTCAAGGCATTCGAGAGTAAGTACAAATTAGAGGAACATGAAGTTATGAGGCCCATTTTTGACTCAAATGGATATGCAAGGGAGGTGCTTCAAATTGGGAGTGTGATCAAACATGTCACCACTCTAAAGGATTATAGGGTAGATTGTAGAAGATGAGTTGGAGAGCCGTGATCATGCATTTTCCAGACTTGCGGTGGAACAAATAAAGACATATAGTGTTGATCTCAATGTAGAGGGATTAGAGGATGATGGTCAAAATATGTATAGAAATACATATCTTAATAAATTAAGAGGAATTCCTATCAGTTCTGAACCATATGTGGATGTGGAGGAGAGTCTCAATATTATGATGGCAAGGATAATCAAAAGAACTAGGAAGTGGGTTGAATGGATAGCTAGAAAAAGTCAGAGTAAGGGTGTAGCCACTCAAGCCCCTCCAACAACTGTAATGCCTAGTTCATCTTAGATTTTTATAGTGGTTGTGACCATAGCTTCCACCCAAGGATAGGCTCAAAATATGGGCAGAGGTGATCAACCCCTAGACAAGAATGTTCCTATAGCCCAACATGTCATGATGGATCCTTGCCAATTATAGGAACCCAAACTGGCACTGAAGAGAAGAAAGTAGAAGAACCAAAGGATAGTGCTCCTTCCCAAGTACCTTCCCCACATACTACTCCCATTCCATCTCCTCACACTACCCCTATTCCTTCTTTGCATGCCACTCCAATCCCATCCCCTCATCATAGCCCTGTGTCATTACCAAGTGCTTCCCTATTGAGACTAGGTGGCTCTCCCATATAGATATTACACTAAGGGAATGGAAAAAGTAGCACCAGTGAGTCAACTAAATTGGATGAAGAGATGAAGAAGAATTTGGAAATAGAAAAGGGCCAAGCTTCTTCCAGACTCATCTCCAAGGATTCAAAGAATCCTTTCTCTTCAACTATTGTGGCCATGACTCTAGTGAAGAAGAAGATGTTTAGCATCAAATCACTCAGAATAGCTTCCAAGGTGATAGGAACTAATTCTTGGCTAGAAGATATTTTGGAAAGGAAAAGAAAGAGAAAGGATGAGGGTGTTTCTACAAAAGACACTATATCCCTCATGGTTCATTTCAAGATTGTATTGATAAATAGAAGACTCTGTCAAGAAATAGAAGACTCTGTACATACTTGGACACGATTCAAAAATAGAAGACTCTATCTATACTTGGACAAGATTCAAAAATAGGGCACTTGACAATGGAGATAGCAAAGTCGAACAAAGGAGGGAGAATTGAGGATATGACTCCTGATGATTTTACTTTACATTCAATTGACTTTGGGGAAGCTAGTCATGATACAATGGTTTCCTCGTGTAGATCAAGTAACAAAGTGATAGAAGGACAATTAGAGAGTCTCAAGTTGTCAAAGATCAAGATGAAGGAAAAAATAGAAGAATTGAATAAGTTTATTAGGAAGCTAGTCACTCCACTAGCAACTATTTTTGGTATGTCTATGACTCAGACCCCTAGTGTAGCTGAAGTGCAAGCTCTCATTTCCTAGCTCCACAAAGATAGTCACTATGGCTAGATTGGTAGAGAGTGGATTGAGGGACTCAAATCAAGAGGAATTTCTCTTATAGATCAAATTGGAAATGTTATCCTCAAATTGGAAATAGAAAAGGACAACATATTATCTAACAGTAATACTCTAGCTAGAGAAAGAGTCAGATGTGTTGAATGCATCTCCCTTCTGAAGATGATCATCCAGATGAAAGCTAAGGAAGTATTCAAAGCCAAGATTCTAAAGAAAGGGAATGAACCTTTATTTGAATGGTTCCAAAGTATGCAGTTCAAACTAGAAATGATCCAAGAAGCTGAGAAAGGGCTCAAGGAAATAGAGGGCAAAATCAAGAAGACTCAAGATAGAGGATTTGAGCTTATGAGAGGGCTACACACTAACTCTCAAACTAGTGGCCAAGGAAATGACTTCATCAAAATAGAAGTGATGAAAAGTAATATCTCTATTTTTTTAGATAATTTGTCTGCAGTTGCTTCTAGTAGCTAGAACAGAACTGCAAGACTCTAGGCACTCAGTGGATGGATACATGTGGCCACAGAAGGGTTGCCAGATTAATTGAATGTCATAAAAGATTTGGCAAGGGAACATGCAAAATGTCTTCTGAGATTCATCAATATACATGTGCCCAATCATGAAGAGTTGATCCCAATAATGGTTGTTGCCAAGTCACATAGAGCGAAAACAGAAAAGGGGAAGAAATATAAATGATTCATATTATACCCTCTTTATGTTTTCTTTTGTAATTTTGTAATATGAAAAACTAGAACCTTGCCATTTGTCATCCTCAAAAAATGAACCAATTAAAATCCCTTTGTAATGGTCATCTCAAAACTCTATATGTATGAATTGAAAAGATTAATGAAAGGTTGGCAAATTTTTTGGTGTGAAGTATTATTTTTTGTAGAGACAATTGAATGGTATTTTATGTCAATCATGTTTTGTTCTAGATACTATTATATTTATTTTATGTTTTCTCTTTCATCTTGACTTGGAATAAGGGAAGAATAGAGATTTACCTCCCCTATTTCAAGGCAATAGATGAATGTGATAAGTATCGTTATAATTCATTCGACGAAGGGATTTTGCTAGTATTTCCAATTTAGTAGTCATAGTTTAGATTCGAATTAGCTTAGTGAAGCATCAGTTAATTATGTGGATGGAATTTATGTATTCATAAGATGTGTGAATGCATAAATCTATTTTAGGATTGAGAAGTTTTACCTACCTAAGTTGGATTTATTTAGGTCTAGCTCAATTATCCCTCTACTATTCTCTGGTTAAGAACATACGCTAAAGTAGTTGAGGAAGGAAAAAAAATTCATTGTAAGTCTATTTTAGGGAGCTGTACCTACCAATTCAAAGGAAAGCTAAAATATCTATAAGGAGCTTTCCAACTGTTGTGATCAAATATTGTTTTGAATTGGGCATTAAAAAGTAATAATCTAAAAGAAAAAATTTGTTTACCAATAATCCCAACACCCCAATAACCATGAGTGAAAAAACAAGGGGGAATATATCAATAAGAACACAACAGGGGATAAGGGATAATTAGGAAGATATTCCATAATATTTTCTCAAATTTTGATTGAAATATTCATTTTTAACTCAGAAATATGTTAGTAGTCATGTATATATGATGTACATTGTGAAGTCTTTGTGTAGACTGAGTCATAGCCAAAGGAGGAGTACTATTTTGTAATATTTAATGTAATTTTAAACTCATGACAATTTCTTTTTGCCACTAATGTTAAAGGAGGAGATTGTTGATCTCCAAGTCATGCTGTTAATTAGTGTCCAACACTTAGTCATTCTTAAGGAAAGGTTGGTCAGTCATTGTTACAACCAAGCCACTCTACTAATTATTGTCGAGCAAATTTGTGGTTGGTAAGTACTCCAGTATGTATCAGGCTAAGCAAGTATATCGAGTGAGAGTTTATAAAGAGTAGTGTGAATGTCGAGTGATAGAATATGGATAAAATTTATGGTTGAGCACTAGGAAAGTTTATGCTAAGTAAGCTAGTGCTGGTATATATTTTTGAAATAGCACAAGCACTTATGTAAAGCATTTGGGCCAACTTCTATGCATTTTTTAATGATCAAGGAGTAATTCAGGGAGATAATTAAGAAAAAAATTTATGATCACTAATCTCTATGCAAGACATGTAACCAATTAGAAAAAGAGTCTGCATAAACATAAAAAGTGTTTCATACAAATCATTAATCTTGATCTATAAGCTTCACCAATTACCTATTTAAGGAGGACATGGACCCTAAATCAATGTGTGATAAATGTAAAGAAGTGTGTATGCAAAAGAGGCTATTTTTGGATGATAGAAGAAAATATTAGGTAGAGCAACCTAGCAGTGAAGTATAGAACAAAGTTAACCATAGCAGAGAGAGGATCAAGAATTGGAAAGAAGAGATTCATTATCTAGCATCAAAATGATCGAGCACTAATACATTCTAGCAAGTGAATCAAGGTAAATCTCTTAATAGAGTGGTTTTAACATACCTTTGTAAATTTCCTAACAGAGTGCTTACTTTGTTGTAAGTTTAAATCCTTTAAGAAAGGTAGACTGAATGAGTCTTGTAAGTTCTTAGTAGGGTAAACCCCTCATAAGGTAAATTACTAGAAGTGACCAAGAATTGTAGCCTTAAATTGCATACTTTATTGCTATAGTAGTGAATATTTGTGGGTGTCATCCTAATCCTAATTTTACCTTCGCCTTGGAGGGTTTCTAGGTAACCAAAACTTTTGTGTTATGTTTTCTTGATTTACTTTCAATTTTATCATTTTGATCAGCAAACTAGATCTAAAATGTCATTGCAATACTTTCTTATGTGATGCATGATATTGTTAATACAAGTGTTAGTGCGGTAGTTTGAAATTTGTTTCAAAAGATAAAAGTTTTATAGACCCTGATTCAACCCCTCCCACCCCCCCCTCTCTAAGTATCTTTATTTCCCAATAGACTTCCAAAAATTCTAAAGGAATGATCCAAAGTCCTATAATAAGGCCACTCCTAGTAGGGTGATTAAATCCTTTAATAGGGCCACATTTAATATTGTATTGTATAATCTTTAACAAGGTTGGCTCTAAACTGAGCTCACTTTCGAAGAGTGAATAATTGGTAGCATGTTAATTAATGATTTTCCCCAAATTGGGTTTCCATGTCAAATCTTGGTGTCAAAGTGTTATTTACATGTGTGGATGTTATTGTTATGCATAGTATATTTTTATAGTAGTTTATCTACTATCATTTTGCATATATAGGAAACAAAGAGTTAAGAAATTGCACAAAAAGTTAAATTGTTGATGATATGCTATATGGGAAGATTTATTTTATGAAATTGATTAATTTATTTGAAGTTAGTAAAAGTTGAATTGGTACATCTAGACCTGAGGATAGTTGATTCACCCCCATCTCTGTTATTCTAAATCACTATAATAGTCTCACCACTTTTCTGAAAAACATCTCTGCTACATGAACAACCTCACTAATCTTCTTGCACTAAATAAAATGTTCTATTTTTTTATATCTATCAACTACCATAAATTTGGAATCATGTCCTTGTTGTATTCTTGGTAAACTAAGAATGAAATCCATGTTGAAATCTTCCCATGGCTTCTTAGGTATAGGCAATGGAAATATTAATTCTTGACATCTTGCTACAAATGTGATCAATATTAATTCCCACCAACCAAAGAAATGGTTTTATATCTACTAAAATGGCCAACCAATCTACCACTATGCTTCTCCTTGATGAGATTCTCTCTCATATAACTTCTAGGAATGCACAACTAACTTCCCTAAAACAACTTACCATCTTAAATTATGAAATCCAACCACTTTTTCCTATTGAGTCCAATAGGTTATGTACACTCCTTCCAAGATTCATCAAAATTAAGATCCTTGGGTATGTTCCTTGAATCCAACACCTCAATCTACATCTTTATCAACAAAATTGGTCTTCTACTAAGGGCATCTACAACTTCGTTAGACTTCCAACTCTTGTGTTTCAAATAAAATATGTAACTATGCAAAAACTCAACCCATTTCAAATGCCTTTGGTTTAATTTTCCTTGACTATTCAAATATTGAAAATATTGATGATTAGTATACAAAATAAACTCCTTAGGAAGAAGATAGTGTCTCCATTTCTTAAATTCTTGAACTATAGCATAAAATTCATAATCATAAATAAAATACTTTCTTTTGCAATTATTTAAAATCTCACTACAATAAGAAACATGTCTACCTTTTTGGTTTGAAACAACTTATATTGCAGTACCACTAGCATCATATTCTACTTGAAATGACTTTTAAAAATGTGGAAGTGATAAAATAGATTGCTCTGTAACTTTCTATTTCAACAAATTAAATCTCTTATCTGCTCCTTTTGTCCACTTAAGTTATTTCTTGTCCCCTCTTATTATTTTAGTCAAGGGTTGACAGATACTGCTAAAACCTTTGATAAACTTCCTAACAAAACTAGTCATTTCATTAAAAGATCATACATCTAATATACCCCTTGGAATAGGCCATCTTAGGGTACATTCTCAAACCTTTTGTTGATACTAGAAACCCTAAGTACACTAACTCCTTCACAAAACTACACTTCTTTAAATTTATCAGCAACTTTTATTCCCTCAACTTATCAAACACCTTATGAATGTGCATCAAATACTCCTCCAATGTCTTACTTAAGATCAGAATATTATCTAGATAAAAAAAAATGAATAACTTACGTAGAAACTCCTTTAGTACCTCATTCACAAGCCTCATGAAAGTGCTTGGTGCATTAGTTAGCCCAAAATGCACAGCTAACGACTTGTACAATCCTTTTTGTGTCTTGAAGGTAGTCTTCAACTCATCTCCTAATCTGATGAAAATCTAATGGTACCCACTCTTCAAATCTATCTTTGTGAAATACACAACTCCACTCAAATAGTCCATAATATCATCTATCACTACTAATGGAAATTTTTACTTGACTGTAATCTTGTTGATAGATCAAGAATCTATACACATCCTCCATTCTCTATTCTTTCTAGCTACTAATACTTCTAGTACAACACATGGAATCAAACTCTCTTGAATCAACCCCTTTTACAATAATTCATGAGCTTTTATACCCAGCTCTTCACTTTTCATTGGTGTCATTCTATGTGTTGCCTTGTTTAGAAAACTAGCTCCTATAATCAATTCCATCTGGTGACTAATCTTCTTCACTAGGGGTAATTCGTCAAGTATACTATCTGACACAGTATTTGGCAACTCTTCCAACAAATCTGCAACTTTTATAGGTATCTCCTCTGCTTCTTCTTTATCATGTTTTGGAATCATATAAAAACACATATACTCACACTTTATACCCTCAAGAAATTTATTTCCATCAATAATACATATTCTTGTTAGCATAAGTGTTGATGGTATTCCTTTGGGGGAGTATCCTAAGCATGGTTAGAGCACTAAGGGATATTGTTAGCATGATTGACATGTTGCATTGATGACTATTTTTTTCATTGATGACAACATGATATTAATTCCATGAAGACTAGAAGAGTAGTAGATAGAGAATGAGATCATACAAACTGATTATTGATGATCAGGTCAAGATTAGTTAAGGATTTTTTCTATATTGTGTCTTGATGAAGTGGTTAAGTGCACATGGATAAATTTGAAAACATGTAGAAGATATTCTTGATTTGTAGAGGATGGTATATAGATAGAGTACCTGAGAAGAAATTTCTAATGTTTGGATTGTATTTCCTAATAGAGATAGAATATTGATATACTATGTTGGACAGTGATAGTGGACATCCTAATGATCACCTTAGAAAGTGTGTAAGGTTAGAGGTTGCATGGGTGACAGCTACAAAGACTATGAGCTGACAATATTATGTAATTGTAAACTAATTGATTATCTTAAAGAGGTCCTATTATAATTAATTGGGAAAGACTCAAGGTTGAATCAAGGAATCTTTTTGAGGACATGGTATAAAGGAAGGATATTTTCTTGTTTGAGGTATTTATGTAGAGTGGATTGTGTGATCACGAGCAGAGTATTTGGTAAATGTGAGTGAGTAATCCAAGGGATTATTGGATGCAAAGTTGGTGATCTGGTATCAAGATCAAAAGAGGTTTGGTATGGTTAGAGGATAGAGAAGGAGCTATACATTTCTATTATTCTATAAGGAATAATACAGAGACTAGTCAGATAGTGAGTTCATGTCATGCCCAAAATTATAGGGTAAAAAAAAACTACAATTTTTGTTTATTTATTTATCTATTTATTTATTTTTGAAATCACATATTGACATAAGCATGTTACAACTAAGCTAGAATAGAGTTAGGTGATCAAAATATATCTAGTCAAAATTTTCAAATATGAGTTAGGTTCAATAGGTGGTATGTGTAATTACATGTTTAAATCAATTATTGAAGATGATCTCTTAATTTGGTTTCTTATCATAGAGTAATACTCTTATCAGTAACATTTTTTTTAACATCCTAAATAAGTCTTAGGAACATAGGATAAATACTTATGTTTTAGGTACCTTTAGGATATAGGTGATTGATTGTTTGATTCTAGCTTGGTGATGATGTTAGATGCTTTATTTTGTGTGATGCTCTACTATCACAACATAAATAATTATAACAAGAAACCCTACTACATTTATTTAGGGTTCTATCCTTGAGACATAAATAGATTGCATTTATTAATATGGCATACTAGTCCTAAGTAATAAATATTCATAGATTTCATTCATGTTTATTTCAATCCCATCTATTTACATTTGATATTATCTCCTAAATCTATATATTTTTACATATTAGATCACATCAACTATGTTTTCTTACATTTTCATTTTGTTACTCATACCTAAATGCAATGATTATTCTACATTTACTTTCTTTACTCTTTGTGATATATATATATATATATATATATATATATATATATATATATATATATATATATATATATATATATATATATATATATATATATATATATATATATATATATATATATATATATATATATAATTGCCATTTGTTTCACATTTGAAAGTGTTCCTACATCTGTAACTAATATTAATGTATACTACATATTGCCTTGAACATCTAACACATACACTAGCCACAATACTCTCACAATTTTACTTAACATCCATAGTGATAATGGAATGACAATAGTTAAATTTATGAACTATCCCATAATACTCATCATACTTAAAATAATATCCCTAACTTCTAATTCTACTATCTAATTAACAAACAATTGGAATACTAACTATACTACTTACCAACTTACCAACTACCCATTCAATGCCAACTATCATCCTAATAAAATATTTCTATACCCATACCATGTTACATGATATATAAACTAAACCTTCTTCACATAATCAAAATAAAAACTCTCATACCTTGCTTTAATTTAGATCTATCTCCTATATGCACCATGATTCATACTTCTAATTTCTAACACCGTAACTAACTTAAATTTATAATATTTTCCTATTTCTAACAACTAACCCATATGACCCCTTTCTTAATGTTATTTCCTAAACCCCCTTTTTGTTGACTCATCCTTAACACTCACCCCCTTACTAACAAGAAAACAATACACTTCCCTAGATATCCCATGCTAGCTCTAATTCTTATGCCTTTTGGGCCCGTTTGGTTGATGGAATATGATTTGAGAATTGGCATTCAAAATCCTTGATTTGGGATTTTGGAACTTGAAATCTAGATTACGATTTTGCGAATTTCATTTAGGACTATTTGGTTCACAATAATTCATTATGAGAATAATCATTTCCTCTATTTGGTTGCACATTTCTCGAATTGGAATACCCCCTTTGCTAATTTTTTATTTTCTCAAATTAATAATGTTTTCCTTATTATTGATAGTTTGGATTGGATGAGATATTGACGATCTCTTTATGTCGCCAATAGTTGAAGCTTTTTTTATTGTCCAAAGACTATGTAGAGGAATACAATGGTGATCAATATAATTTTTCCCAATGTGAATCCTAATTTTTCATGGTCTACTGGATTGCTGGAGGTTTTGATGCACACATGGTTCAACTTTGATGTATTGAATATAATCAAAATTGACTAATGTGTTCATGCGGATTGGATGTGCTTGGAGTATATGGATGCAAACCTATGATTGGTGGGTTGACTCCTAGCAAGTAGCAAGCTACTAGTGACTACCCTCTTTCTCGTAGCATAAATAAAGCAAGAAAAGGAAAAGGTAATAGTATAAGTATAATGAGATGTATTGGTACCAAGAGCAATGGGAGAGGCACAAACAACAATAGATATAGTAGAGCTAGCAACACCACCTACCACCATATACCATATATAAGCGATAAATACCCTTAAAATGGTAGGGCTAGTCCAAGATTCTACAAAT
This sequence comes from Cupressus sempervirens, assembly GCA_028749045.1. Taxonomy (NCBI): domain Eukaryota; kingdom Viridiplantae; phylum Streptophyta; class Pinopsida; order Cupressales; family Cupressaceae; genus Cupressus; species Cupressus sempervirens. Next base: position 329,982,399 of record CM053787.1, read on the forward strand.
CTATAGCTAGTTGGCCGAACGAGTGGTTGTTTGTTCTTTGCACCAAAGTTTTGATATTCCTTTCACTAACATTGTGGAAGGAGATCCATAGTTAGAATATATCGGATGAGAAGGCTTGATTTTTGAAGAATGAAGAGTTGACAGTGAGAGAAATTGTGGTGCTCACAAGAAAGGTTTAATCGATCATTCTCAACCTATCAAAGGTGGTGTCATTGTACAAGGAATATTTTCTTCATGACTTGATTGTAGCACGGTATGAGGTAGGAAAATATGAGTAGAGGTGTCAATGACAAAATAATCTCATGCTGTGAAAGTGAGCGCAAAATTGAAATCGAGTAGACAAAAAAATAATTTTGTTTCAATAATTTAGAATACTCAATTTTCAAAAAAATATAATTAGAACAGGAATTTGGGCAATTCCACCTATTTAGATGGAAGACTGAATCCTTGTTTTGGGGGGTAAATGAGGATACTGGATTCTATTTTTTTTGAATTCCCATTCTCATTTGGTAGACCCAAACAGTGGATTTGGCAATTTTGAGAATTTTGTATTCTAATTACTGCTCAAATCTGTGATCCAAATGAGCCCTTTATGTGTTTACTAACCCAAAATCTGCATTTTCCTTACCTAACCGACCCTCCCTACTATCCCTACTCCAACACTCACATGAGTGAAGGAAGGTGGCATGAAAATATTTGAAGGACACCTTGAAATTTGTGAAGAGGATCACCACACATGTGGTTAGGGATTGGAGCCATGGGAGTCACCTTCCCAAGTATCTTGATTACATTTAATACATTTCTTGTTTTTTTCTTCTTTTATTTTAAATCGATCAAGTTTTGTTCCCTAGGGCACCTTGATGGCTAGACATGCATAGGGAGTATGTTTTACAGTACATAAAATATTGTATTTTTTTTTTTTAAATTTCTTTTGGATTATAAAGAGATGCCAATCTCGACTCACATGCTTAGGTTGGTAACCTTTGTACCATTTTGTACATGGTAGTAGTATTGTATCCTTTATTTTCATGTAAGAAAATTATTTTAGTTCTTTTCTATATAAGAGATCCCAAGTATATTCCACCTAATTATTATTTTGATCTATAATATTAATCTGATTGTATATTTTTTTGACTCTCATACTAAATTGAGAGAGTGATTTTGCACTTATAGGACAATCTCCTTATGCTAGATTTATGCCATATTGTATATTCATTTGTTTTCTCTATGCATATATCTTGTGATGGGGCTTTATTTGATAGTTATCTTACAATCTAATGCCAAGCCTAGGTAATGATTTTATTAAAACTACTTACAATAATAAGCTAAACATGGGCATTTTTATTTGAACAAGATCCAATGGGAATAAAATAGATTATTTTTATCTATCAATTGGAGAACTTAAAATGATATATCCTATTGAACTGAAACTTCTATATATCAACCATATTTTGAGATGCATTTTCCTATATTGATTCATAATTACAAAATAAGTGTTACTCTACATTTGCATGATCATTTTTGAGTGTCAACAATAGATTTCTTTTGGAAATGAATATCTTTTAGATTCAACAATGACTAGCGCACTACTACAACCCTTTCATGTAATTACATCTAGATGCATATTATAAACACATATTTTAATATCCAAACTTCCTCATTTCTTTCATGAATCCATCCTTCACAATAATATACATAAAATGAAGATCTACACATCATAAAAATATCCATGGAGATTTTCTCATTGCAATACTATACACAAAGGCATGAAGGTAGGTTCGTAATTTCAAAAAATTACTCAAAGACAAATCCATTTTCTCTGCTAATACAAGGGAATAACTATAGCTTCTTTTTGTATCCCAAGAGCACAAAACCTGCAAAACACTTACAAAAGAACTAGGGAGGCTCACCTCCCATCCTAAGCTTTTGAGAAGCCATCCACCAAGCTAAGAAAACAAGACTCAAATGGGTTACACTCAAGTAGCTAACAATGCATACAAGAAAACATCACAATACATATATAGTCCCTTCAAGGTTTAACACAATGGTTTACCATTGGATCATGAAACATTGGGTGAAGGTGGGCTCTCCAAAGAGGAGAATGTCATATCCATATACACATATACATCTACAATTTCATAATGCCTCTTCAATTCTATCAAAGACATCCTCCTCATCACATCTATACACTTATACCTACCATAATAAAAAACAAGGCATATAGCTTCAATGGAGCCCATACTCCATGAAAAAAAAAACCCTCTTCAAGAGGAAGATATCTGAACTTCAATGTTCAGCCCAACTAACCCCTTCATCCAATATTTCTTGTCCCTCCCAAGAGTTAGTAAAGTCTCCACACCCATTAACATTCATAGACACAAAAATGAGAACAAAATCTGCAAGAGAAATCCATCACAATAATGACACATACCAACAATCTCAACACAAACACATTACATGTATTTTAAAACAAAATGAATAAGAACAACATTATTTAGCAAGTGCAATGAGAATTATGGCATGGACACCAACCTTGGTCCAAGCTAAAGGCAAAATGAGAGTTGTTGTAGAGTTGCCTTCTCCTTAGTTCTCCTTCTTTCCAAAACCTAATCGTCTCTAAACTCAAAGAGTAGATGAACACCCCACTAGTTTTCCACAAATCCTCTAAAAAGACTCTCCCACTATCATTTTCTACCAAAAACATCAAGCCGCTATCTCTTAAAACTTTTTCCCTACCAAATTTGCTAGTTTTGACTAAGTGAAAAGATGGGGATGAACTCATGGGACAACTAAATTTTCGAATTGGTGGAAAAATGCATTGATTAATGGCCCCCCTAGGCTAGCTAAGCACTAAAAGGGTCAAATTTATGCCCCTAACATGTTATACTAACATATAGGTGGTTTATTTTCACAAAAATGATATTTTGAGACCACTTATTGACCCTTAAAAATCCTTGTCAAGTTTGAATTCGAATTTTCTTTGATGTTTACCCATCTTATCCTTTCTCCAAGTGGATTTACTTACTCTTATGGAAGGTAATTAGTTTAAGGTCAAGTGTAACCATGACCAAAACCTTAGGTGACATGTCATTAACACACCAAAAATTACAAGTGTCAAGTGACACATTTAAAACACATTACACATCACCATGACATGCCCCTGATGTATTTATGAGGTTAAATTTATCACACACATGTAAGATTACATTTACAAAATAAAAACATCACAATGAGCCTTTTAAATCTTCTCAAGATTCACCTTGGCTATACTATGTCCACATAAGTTTGGATCTTGTTTTCCTGATTAAATTTCATGGTTCATATGCCTACACACTAAACTCAGACATCAAGTAGCCCAATGAAATTCATATAAAATGCATGTATATAGGTGCATGACAATTTCATATTAAATAATTCACCTTAATATCATAATCAATTTTTATTTTCTAATCATTTTCATATAAAGCATTTAAAACATTAAAATATCAGAATCTGCATATCAACATTAATCTCTAATCAAATGATCCAACTAACATTCCAAACTACATCATAATCCCTTTCCTATCATAATGATGAAATTTTGAATCTATATTGTTGAATCAACCAACATGAAAATTAATTCTAAATACATATCTCAGGTGAAAATCACCAAAATGTAAACATCACAACTAGTATCCTTTGATTCAATTAAATAATGTTTGATTACTAAAAATATCCCATTAGAATTATGAGATAATGCAGTATAAAGTGTATCAATCATGTTAGGTGATCAAGATGTTTACATAGTTACATAGTTTCAAAATCAATCATAGAATAAATCCATTACATTTTAATGGGCCATAAAATCTATCCTTGTGAATATCAACATGTCCACCTAATACTACTTGCACAATAATTTACTCATTACATTACATCATATCAAGTTCTATCATTTATACCCTTATCTAATTTTCATAACAATTTTCATGTATGATTATTTGTAATATCATAAGGGCGGGTGTTGATTCATCTTTCCATAATAATCATCTATTTCAATTATCTTAATCGGCTATAAAATATCATGAACCCATCAAAATAGTTTCCTAGTTATGACACATTGAGCCTTTATTCCATAGGGTCTTAGCTTATCAACCTAATGTAATTTTGAATAAGATACTTAGCACAACAATAACTGAAATATATATACTAGTCTCAATAAAATCTTAGGTTCATTCTGGATAAGGAAAATGTCAATCATGACATACTTAGATCCCAAAACCTTCATACCATCATTCTATCATAAGGCGTATGGTAACAATATACAATTCACATTCTAATACACAAGAGACAAAAACATAACACCCCATCTCCTTGCTCTTCCTAGCTCTAATAATATTTGTGTTATTAATATTTATGATAGGGTACTAGGGAAGGGGCCTTATAGCTTAGTTATCTTTTCCCTAAAGCTATTTGGATAGTGGCTCTATTTGCCTTCTACAACACCTAACATGGTTGGCACAACTCCTAATAGGGTTGGAATATCCTAACAAGTATTGCATGCACTTTATTTGCTCCTAATAGATTTTGTCCTCTAAAAATGAATTTTTACATTAGTACATCATTTTGTGGGTAGCATCCCTACAAGGATTTTCCCTATGATCAAGGGTTTCCCTAGTATACATATCTGGTATTATTGTGTATGAGTATTTTCTTATGGTTTTTGTTTATATTGATCACATGCTTAAGTATTAATAAGACTAATAAATGAAGTAATAGTTGGATAATTGATTCACCACCTACTACCAACTATCTTGGTGGACTTAACTTTCCAAGAATTGGTATCAGAGCATCTAGTCCTTGAAGAGAAAGCTTAATAACTTTGGGAGATCAATTATGGGTCACTTTAGAAAAGAAAGTTTGAAGTTTGATGGAGTTAGCTATGACTGTTGGAAGGAGAAGATGAAGCCTCATTTACTATGTTTGGGTTTAGGATATTGGTTTATGACCAAGACTAAAAATAATATTGTGGAAGAAAGAAAACTTGAGGAATGTAGTGAAGCTAAAAGAGATCTATTTATGTGTAATATGATTGCTAGAGAAGCATTACTATCATCTATTTCTGAGAACAATTACAGTCAAATAGAATCCTTAGAAACATCTCATAAAATTTTGAAATATTTAGAAGCTACTTTTGAAGGTGTTAAGCATGTTAAATGAGTCAAACTAAAAATTGGGTATGTTTGTTTCAAGATGCTAAAATGGTGGAAGATGAATCTATGAGGAGCTATGTTGGTAGAATATCTAAGATTGTTTAAAGAATTAAGTCTTGTGAATGATCTAAAGATGAAAATGAGATTATCTAGAATTTTTTTAAAACATTAACAACACCATTCAGACAAATAGCACATATGATTGAACAAGTGATACCTTGTATTGAGAAGTTTACTAGAGAGATCTTACTTGGAATATTGGAGGCAATAGAAGTAAGCTTGAAGCAGTCCAGAGAATTTTTGAGAGTGGAAATAGCTTTTAGTGCATTAAGTATTCATCCTTCTTTATCAAGAAGTGGAAGTAGGGATGGAGACTATGCTAGCTATAGTAGATCAAGATCTAAAGAAGAAAAAAAAATTGGAGAAGAAATAGCCCCTACTTGTAAGAAGAGAATTAGATGGTGAAAAAAAATTTAAATGTTGGACTTCCATTAAACTTGGTCATTATGCTTCTAAGTGTGTGAGGCCTCACCCCGACCTGTCATAGCATAGATATTTTTACTTACAAAATTTTGATATTGGGACCTTGATATTTTGATACTTATTTGAGACTTAAATGGTCAGTGGTTTTTTTTATTGATTTTGACATTACAGTAGTGTTTTGCATCTATGATATGTACTAAGAACCTAATATTATGAATGGGATGATCAAAAAAATATGAATGAACCTTTACACATGATAGGATAGAAAGTAGATTATGATGTGATGTGAAATGTTAATTTGATTATGATGATTTATAATTAAATGTGATGTGCATATTTTTATATTTTAACATTTCAAATGTTTAATTGAAATGATTAAGTAAAGGAATTCCATTCAATTATGTTAATATGGATTACATAACATTTCAATTCATATTCTTTTATGGTATGTATTTTATATGACCTCCTTGGACTACTGATGCTTGAGTTTAGTGTGCAGGAAGTGGAACCATGGAAATTTTTGGGGGAAACAAGGTCTAAACCTATGTGAACATGATTTAGCCAAGGTGAATCTTTGGAAGATTCAAAAGCCTCATTGTGATGTATTTTATTTCGTAAATGTAATATTTCTTGTGTGTGAAATTTTTAATCACAAAGATGCATTAGGAATATGTCATGATGATGTGGAATGCACTTTTATGTGTCACTTGACACTTGTGGATTTTGTGTGTTAATGACATGCCAACTAGGGTTTGGTCATGGTAGCATGTTTTCCTAAAACTAATTACCTTGTTAATGATTAAGTAAACTCACTTGACAAGGGATAGGATGGGTCACAATCAAAGGAAATTCGAAATTAGGCTTGACTAGGGTTTTGAAGGGTCATTAGGTTGTCCCAAAGGACCTTTTTGGTGAAAATAAGCTACCCATATGATAGTATAACAAGTTAAGGACCTAATTTTCACCATATTGATGCCTAGGTAGCCTGGGGGGGGCCTTTACCCATACATTCTTCCACCAATTCGAAAATGGAGTTATAGCATGAGTTTGTCCCCATGTTTCCACTAACTCAAATATAGCAACTTAGGGGAGACAAGTTTGTAAGAGGAAGTGGCTTGGTGCTTTTTCCAAAATAGTTAGTGGGAAAGCACTTTTAGAGAGTCTAGGAAAAACTAGTGGGGTGTTCACCCACTCTCTAAGTTTAGAGATTGTTAGGGTTTTGGAGGAGAACTAAGGGACTTCTTCATCAACTAACATTTCCTCTAGCTTGGACCAAGGTTGGTGCTCAAACCATGACCATTTTGTTTTAGTATTGCATAATGAAACAACAAGTATGGAGTACTATTATGGGATGATGTATTATTATTGTAATCTTTGTGTTGTGTTGTGAGTGTGCATTGTGTTCCATGCATTTTCTTGGTCTTCTTCCTTGATCTCCTTTTTTTGTTTGAATATTGAATTTGTTGATGGGTGTGAAGGCTTCACTCACCCTTGGGAGAGAAGAGAAGCCTTCAGTGAAGGTGTTAGTTGGGCTCAACAATGTAGTAGAGAGCCTCTTCTCTTGGAGAGAAGGGGAGAAATTTTCATGGAGTATGAGCTCCATTGAAGCCATTATCTTGATATTGTGATTTGCTGGTGATAAGTGGAAATTGTGAAGGGAAGTATGTATGATACAATCCTTGTAGAGGCATGGTGAAATTTAATGTGTGTGAATTGTATTGACATGGCAAATCTCATCTTTGAAGAGACCACCTTCACCCAATGTAATTATGATTCTAATGGTGAATCAATGTGTAAGCCATGGAAGGGAGTGCATATGTTGTGTTGTGTGATTTCATGTATTAGAAAATTTTGTATGTGTTTATCCCATTTGGTCTTTGTTTCCCCTGCTCAGTGAGTGGCTTCATAGAAGCCTAAGATGAGAGGTGAGCCTCCATGGTTCCCAGTTTGTATTTATTTGTGTAAGTTTTGGAAATGAACATCATGTATAAATTAGGGTCTTCCCTTGACATTATTAAAGAACCAAGGATTGTGATGAGTTTGTCCTTTTTATGTTATTTTTTAATGAGTTATGAGAATCAAAATCCTCCTTATTATGTTTTCTAAAATGTAAAGGGAATGTGGCGATGTAAAAGATAGATATGATATGCATGTAGTTGGTATTGTGAATATACATTTTCATTTTTGTATAAGAAGAAATAAATAGTTCATGTAAGGGATGTACATCTTTTGTTGGAAATTATCAAGTGAAGTAATATTCATCATTCTAGAAAATTCATGTTGTAGATAGGAAATTGATCCATTGTACACATGTAGAGTTGGTGTATTCAATGTATAGCTAAACTATGTAGAAATTTCATGAGAGAAAGTCAGTGTTAACAATTTTATTTCCGAGGTAGAATGAGTGAGAGTATTGCAAGGTTCTGGTTATGTGATTTATGAAACAAGAATAAAAAGTTCCAATATTGCATTTGTACACAAGTCTACATGAAAAAAATTCATTTGTCTCTATGAATAATGGTTTCCATATATGATCCTAATAATAAATTTTGAATTCATTAGTTCTATGAGTAGGTGTTTCTTTCATATGTGATAATAATCATCCTTTAGAAATATTTAAAATAAAACTTGTACGTTGAAGTGTGAAACTTGAATTATCTTGCATCATTTAAATCTCTAAGGTTATAATAGAATAGAGGATAACGTCAATTTCATCATCAACAAAAAATCTTATCTTCATAGTTGAAGTGAAAGAAAATAGCTCTTTGTATTTCTTGGCTTAAAAATCTATAAGAAAAAAATTAGTTGTAGGTGCACTTTATTTCTCTTGAATTTTTATGAGGATGGAAAAATAAATTGATACCTATTACAAACTAGTATTTTATTCAGGTAGAATATACCCTGCATCTTATTTATAAGGTACAACTAAAATAACCACTTAAAAACAAAAGAAGCAACATAACAATATACTCAATCAACCTAAGAACCTACCTAGGTACCTAATCCATGTCAACTCACCTTAAGATGTCATATAATACTACATCTCCAAGTGCAGTCACGTGAGTGAAGGTGTTCCCCACATATAAACTTGAACCATACATAATAATAATAATAATAATAAACAAAACTTAAACACAAAAAAAAAAGAACTAGGCACATTGGCTAATGATATAATAAGGTCAATCATACAAGAGAGGGGAATAGTGGTCCCCACTCTTCTATGCATTTTTCCCTTCTTGAAACCATTTGGGTGCTTGGGAGAAAGACCTCCCACTGACATATGTTAGTACCTTTTGCTATAAGACACCTCCAAACATGGAAAAAGGTTAAGCCTCCTATGTTTATTTTAAATGTTGCCCAAGCCTTTCACTTAGGTGCCTAAGGGGGGCAAGATGGGACTAATGTCACATCAATTAGAAAAAGGAAAGAAAAAGGGCATGTGAGCCTAGTTCTTGCGAGATTTGCATGGGAGATTGTGGAGGGTTAAATGATAGCCAAGGTTGAATATAGATAGGTGGAATTTCATGTTAAAGGAAGGTGTTAGGTAGAAGGGGTGAGTTAAGTAGGTAATCATGGTAAAGGGAGATAGGTGTCTATGTTGAAGTAGGGAAGGTGATTTTATTTAAATGGGTTAATTAATAATGGTTGGGTAGTATTATTGTGCAAAGTCATCTACTAAGCAGTGATGTTAGTGGGGTAATCATTAATTAGTAGTAGTTAAATTAATGGTAAGGAGTATTACATATTAGATAGTAAATAATTATTATGATTGTTTTTATTTTGTCATTTTATTTTGGTCATGGAAAGTGGTAAGGTAGGATAAATGTAGAGATTTTTTCTAAAAAAATATTTATTATTAGGAAATAGATTAGTAATTCCTATTTGGGGATTTTATTTCTTTTTTTCTCTATTTATTTAATTTCATTAAATAATTAGGGTATGACTCTTAGATGGGATATGGGAATTGTTAGGGTATCTTTAGTTAGAGATTATTCAAGAATTATAATAATTTGATAATTAAAACTAAAATATTAATTATGGATAAATGGGTCAATAGAAGATAACACATCAGAGAAATTTAAAGAATAAATAATTAAGAATTGATTTAAAATACCTAGGCATAAGACATCATTTTAGTTGAAATTAATAAGGATAATATGTAAGAATTTCATTGAAATAGTTATACCCATATCATAATAAAATTGAACATAGAATGTAACGAGTAAAGTTATATGACTTAAAATTGGAACATCTAGGATAATTGTAAAATAATCACATTCATAAAAAATTGAATTATTGCAACTACATTGATATAAAATTAGTACTTCGCATTCATATACATAAAGCCTTATTTCTAGGTTTGGATGTGGATTCAAAATGGAATTATATCGTCTAGCCCTTATATTATAACTTAGACTTCCAACAAATGTTAGAAAAATAATTGGCCTCCCATGGAAACTTGAAGTACTAAATTTGAAATGAAAACAAATTCTTCCACATCAACTAAAATTATTTATCTCCAACTTGATGATTGATTAAAGTAACATCCTAATATTGTCGAGGGATATGAGTGGTTATACTCCAAGCACCCCATAGTTTGGTAGAATATTCATAATAGAATATAAGTATATGTTAATGCACTATTATTTAGTTCACCTTTCAAAAAAAAAATTGGTTGTGTTTTGTCTTGTAAATCAGGGCATGACAAAGTGTCCTAAAAGAGAGAGAAATCGTAAGAAGAATTTCAAACCTAGAAGACCTATATATTTTTTGTATACAAATGAAGATGATGAGTTTGAAGAAAGAGTTTAGAGTGAAACTAATGATATAAAAGAAGAGAATTCTGAAATTAGACAAGAAAAAACACCAATTTCACAAGCTGAAAAGAAAAATGATTGAATTTTAGATAGTGGTAACAATGTAGCTTGTCACATCAAAGGGATATGATCTATTATTCTTGATGGAAAGACTAATACTTGATGGTGTTTCTTTTGTTTTTGGTCTAAAACACAACCTACTAAGGTGTTGGAAAGTTGGTTGATAAAGGTTTTGTTAGCCATTTTAGTCCCCTACCCCTTTATTCTCTTGTCACCATCATTGAAATCTAATCAAAGATATATTTCATGGCATCAAGGTTGCACAGTGTGCCAGGCATGTGGCTAAAGCCTAACTAATATCCTAGTTACCCCCTTAAATGATAAAATTATGTATTACCTTTTTGAAGGGTCAGATTATCCACATGTTTCACTTAAGTTTTGTCCTCTTGTTAAGTTTATTCATTCTAGGTGTTAACCCCATGCCCTATTCATTTAAATCATTTATGCATCTACCTTTATATTCTCCCTAAGTCCATTTTTGATGGGACCTAGTAGTAGTGAAGTAGCATTGGATAGGGTTCAACATTTCAAGAAATCTGAATGGATCGAAGGAAGAAATGTCTCAAAGGCCTGCAGTTAATCACAACCATTGATATAGAAATAGATCAACACTTATCATGTTCTCAGTTTCTGATGTTGCACAAAGGATAGCCAAAGTGAGAAAGTGAGCATTCAACATGTAGACATACTGGGACTAAACTTAGGTGTGTGCTATAAAAGGAAATGTGATAGAGTGATTTGATAGAGTGGCATGTTTTGGTTGGTCAGAGGTTCTAACTATGATGAGGAATTTTAGTTTTATAGTGACCATCAGATCTTGATAGATCAATCATTATCACTTTCTTTCTTTATAGAGATGCATGAAGTTTAGCCAAAGTGAGGAAGTGGCATAGAGACACTTGGAAATGGTGGGGTTAGGTGCATGAACACCACATGACAATTAAATCTTTCGATCTTATGATGAGTTGTTGATCATAAGATTGCATTAGCAAGCAATGAAGGTTTTTGATGCAACAAAATGCAAGTGAGCATATGGTCATAAGGGGTAACATAAAGTGAATCTAAGACTCTCTGAAGTTATGAAAAAGGAGAGAAAATAACCAGCATATGATTAGGAGTTAGAGAAAGTGGTTAAGGGAAAAATTATGAGGTTACAACAAGGTTACTTGGCTATGATTGAGGGATCGTAAGGAAAGAAAAGGTAAGGCCCAATGCTACACAAAGTTGTGTTGATGATCATTGGTGTAAGACACATTTTGGTGATGATATGAAAAGGTTATAAAATGCTAAGTGTAAGATCATGATTCCAACTAATGCCCCGATCTTATGAAAAACTACTGATTGTAAGATCAAAAAAATTGAAGGGAACCCTTGACCATGAAATAAGTAACCTATTATAACATTCTAAAGTCTAAGTTCCTTGTATAAGATGATATGAAGGGTTTGAATGCTAAATATGATTGTAAGATCACAAGCCCTAAAGTAACACATGAAAACACTTTCTCCCTTTTCCTAAGCTAAAAAAAAGATGATTTGGTGGAATGCTTCAAAGATACAAGGCTACAAGGTGAGGTTGACTATTGAATTCAATTGACTCGATGGCATAGCTAACCTAGCATTTTTGTAAACACTATAATGTGACTCATTGATAATCCTTTGATCTTCTACAACCATCTTTTCATGTTCTTGACACCTAATAAATGAAAATTTCATTCTATCGCCATCATGGTTATCCATCTACAAGTCCGAGAAGTTAAGCATGCCATTCTTGTCTCTTCAAGGCTTGAGTTGCACACAAAAATTAGTTTTTCTACATATGGATAGGCATCTAATCAATTCTTCCTTGGATCACTAGTTATTGCTCTCTACAACTTGAAGATAGTGGTTGAATTTTAGGGTTTTAGTTGAAGTCTTCTTAGTTATGCCTAAGCTATAAAGGAAAATTTTGTAACTCTTTTAGGGGGCAATCTCTTCTATGATTTTGTATCAAATATATTGCATACTCTACTACATAATTTCCTTTTCCTCTAAGTGAATCTATTCCTCTATTGTACCTCTTTCTTCCATTAATACATTGTGCAATATCTTCTTGTCTTTTGTTAATGTGTTGCTTCCATTCTTCAACTTGTATGTTGTATCTATTTTTCCTTTGAATGATATAGAGTGAAGCTCATTCCTTATAACATTCTATTGGTTTTTGATCTACATGTGGTTGTTGAGTTAAAGCAAACATTGAATCTGTGTACTTTCGGATTATGTTGATGAATTGTGTAGTTCTAGGCAAAGATAAGACTGGACATACTATTTGGTGTATCACCCCTCTAGATTAAACTAGGTAGTTTTATTTCATGCATTTCATTCTCCCTTTTCCTTCAAAGAAGTAGTTAGGTGCATCTTGATAGTGAGGAAGCCCACCTTCTCTAGAGACTCAATCTCATTATTCAAGTCCCACAACTTGAAGATTGTTTTCATGTTTCACAAGGTTTCCTTTACGTCAAACTTTAGGCAAGGGTGCAAGCTTTTGTGACAATAGTTTTTGGCACACCCAATGGGACATATATAAAAAACACTTCTAAAGTCTACTAGTTTGTTAGTGTCAAGAAAGGAACTTCAAACTTATGCTAAGGAGATAGTGTTACTCCTAGAATTTCAAGCCTTCAAGAAGCTGTCATTCAAAGAACTTGGTGACTCCATCTCTACATCTTGGTTTCCAAACTAGAATTGTTGTAATTCATGCCCAAGGTTCAAACAAGGGCATCTTCTAGAGGTATTTTTTTAGTTACATGAACTTTCATTTTAAAACCCTAGCATCTCTCTATCACTAGTTAGGAGTTCAAAAGTAGCACATACACTTGCAAGATCTCTTTCTACTCCTCCAGCTGATAGATCACAAACTAGAGTATCATATTTTCATCTTAATAGATCATTATTCCACATGGTTCTCCCTTAAAATAAGGTTTTTTCTACCTTCAATGGAGGCAGTCCTCTCATTTTAGCCCAAAGACATGATATCCCAGTATCTACTCTTAAAATTCTACCAGATTTTACTAGTGAAACCTCTATTTCCCCAATCGAACATATTCAAAAAATTTCAAGCATCTACAATATACATGGTATTAAAGAAGATGATGTTGCTGTTAGAATTTTAACCTCACCATTAAAGAGAAAAACTTTACAATGGTATAGGAGATTATGACATAATTCTATCAATAACTAGGATAAGTTACGAGAAGGATTATGCAAACATTTTGAAGATAAAAGGGATCACCTATCACTTTGAGTGCAGTTGACTATGATTCAGAGAGCACCACATGAATATATGATTGATTTTAATTATAGATTCCAAAAGACATGGGATAGAATAGTTGTTGCATTAAAACCCTAACCTAGTAATGATTTCTTATATTACCTAAGAGCTTTCAATAGTGATATTACTACTACTTTACAACCATGGGAGGGGATACTTTACCAGCTACACATGAAATTTCCATAAGAGTATAAAATACCTTGATTCAAGGAGGGAAGTTAGCTCCAAGGTATCCAAGGCCTTTCTTTCCTAACATCCCTACTCATCAGTCTATAATAACCCATATTCGCACTACGTCCACAAGACAACCTCTTGCCATAACCCCAATAGCCTCTACATCCTCCAACAAGTTAGAAGATTTGAAGAACATAATGAAGGCCTTGATGCAAAATATAGACAAGAAGTTGTAAGATTAGGGTTCTAATATAGAAAAGAAGCTGCAATATCAAGGTTCTAATCTAGAAAAGAAGTTAGAGGATAACTTCTCAATTGTGCAAAAGATGAGAAACAAGGTGGTGACCTTAAACAAGCAACAAGCTCAAGGTAATAGGCCCTTTCAGCCCCATTATCAAAACTCCACATATAATAGGCCACCAAATCAAGGTCAAGGTTATGTTCCATACAACCAAAGTAGACATATGGGTAATGGCTCTACTACAAATACAAGCACAAATCCAATAAGGACATTAGTTGGTCAAAACAATCTTGTTCAAGAACAAGAACATTGTCCTTCTTATAATTATCTATATGGACATTGCATATGCTATAAGGCAAAACCATCTTAGACATTAGTGACATAGGATCAAGAAATAGGATAATAGTATAGTGCCAGTCAACCTACTAATAGTTCTCGCCTATAATAGCAGGGGGATCGTTCTTTTATGAACCATCAGCTAGAGGAATATTTTCATGCTAACCATGATAACTATGATGCTATAGCTCTTAATACAAGAAGAAAAAGAAGAGCCATTGAGAGTGTTACACCTCCTCCATCAAATGAGGCTTCAACTTTAGGTTTTACCTCTTAGACTCTAATTATAAATACACAATAAAATGTTTCAACCCTAGTAGAAGAAAAATATAAGCAACAAGACGTCTACTAAACGTCAAGCTACTCAAATCTAGTCATTATTTCCTATAGTCCCCAAGGCTCTAGTCAAATAACTTTACAATCCTCTCAACGTAATAGATTGCATGAAGAGAACTAGTGTTATTATTCCTATGTGGAATGTTCTAACTATACCACCATAGTTGGAGCTACTACAACAAGAGTTAAAGAGTGTAAAGGTGTCAAATTAGTTAGCCACCTTAGATAAGGTAACAATTTTGGTGTAGCCAAAAAAGAAGAAGATAGAAGTAAGAAAAAAAAACCTCCTTTTTATGTCTCTTTGATTATGGGGGAAAAATAGTTCATAATTGCATGATATATTTTGGATCTAGTAGTTCTATGACGCCTAAATATGTAGTTAAACTCCTTGGTATTAAATATGAACCAATGGTTAGAGAGGTACTGCAGTTAGATGGTAGCTCTATTACAATCATAGGAATCTTGAAAAATGTAGAAATGGCATTGTATGCATGCCCTAGTTGTATTGTCACTCAAGACATATCAATAGTTGAGCTTCCTCCAAATTTTTCCATATGTCTTTCCAAAGACTACACTACAACAATAGGTGGTTATATTGTATCATATTGGTCCTATATGTTATTTAGGATGAGATATGGGACAAAAGCCTCCATAAGGGAAGAACCTTTAGCCCTTAACCATATAGAGACCTACATACCTAGCACTATAAACATGAATTGTTCAATCCATGAGATAGATGATGAAGGCATGACACATGAACCTACCACTTCCCTAATAGAGGTCCCTGATTATCTTTTAGATGAATGGCCCACTACATTTCAAGTTGATCTAGCACAAGAATCTCTAGAAACGAGCCTTGGCACCTAGCTTATATTGGAGAAGGGTGATCCTATTCCTAATCTCCTAAAAATAGAAGAGCACATTGATGGATTATAGAGCATGTTCTTTGATGGCTTGAGAAACAAGAATGACTCAGGAGCTAGTGTGATGCTTGTCTCTACTAGGTTGGAGAAATTTTACTTCTCTTATAAGCTTTCATTTAGTTGTACTAAAAATGTAGCATATTTTTAAGCATTGATTTGAGGCCTCCAACTTCCACAAAAGAAGGGGATCAAATCTTTAAAGGTGTTTTGAGACAGTGAACTGGTTGTTAACCAAGTAAGGAGCCAAAACATCACAAAGAATAATCTACTCAAATCATACAAGCACAAAGTTTTAGATCTACTTGAGGGCTTCCAAGCATTCAATATCCAAAGTTTCCCTACAAGAGAAAATGAACATGCTCATAGACTTGTAGAAATAGGTTCTCACTATGATGTACCAGAGCATGTTGAGGAAAAAAAAGAGCAACACATTAGACTAGTTGTAAGACCTACAATTCTAGATAACCATGTCAATTGGCAAGTGTTTGACTCTGATGTGAAAATTTTTAACTTTCTACAAAGTGAAGTAAAATTTTCTAATAGGAATCATTCCAAGATACAAAGCCAATATGGTGATCAGATCATGAACCTCAAGTCCAAGAATTTTCCTAAGGGTCTAATCACTTTAGAAGGTGTTTTCAATCCTGATAATCAAGCATGGAGCAGGGATCTGAACCTAGCTACAAATAAAGATGATCACATACTAGTTGTCATTACTGATGGAAAGGTTCTCAATTTGGGAGAGGCATGCTTTGAAGCTGAATGAGAAAATTTTGTTTAATTATTTCAACAACTCAATGATGTGTTTGCATGGACATATGATGATTTAAAGGGTTTTGAACCAATTTTGTTTCAACATACCATATATTTAAATAGTGATGTGAAGCCTATTAGGAAAAATCAAAGGCTAATCAATCCTAGGATTGAAACTATGATGAGAAAGGAGCTATCCAAGCTGATAGAGACTAATATTATTTTTCTTATTAAGCATTCCTCTTGGGTAGCCACCCTTGTTCCTATTCAAAACAAGAGTGGAGAAATCAGATTATGTGTAGATTTTAGAGATGTAATGCCCTGCCAAGGGATCCAAAGAATTAACCTAGTATTTCACTAAGTTGGTAGCATTTTTTTTTTTTTGGAAATAATTACCACATACAACTTATGCACAATAACGGAAGCAATAGCAATGTCCATCTAAAGAGTAAACATATCATACATAACAGACTACATTCTTTAAGATCCCTTAACGTGAATTACATACATGATTACAACATCCACATGAAATAATAATGATAAGTCCAATGTTCAATTATTACATATCCAACTGCTCATTCATCCACTGTACATGTCACAGGGTATGAAGGCTTAAAAGAATATAAATATGTAGAATAAGGTACATCGTCCTATTCAAATCCATGATACATCAAACTAAAGATAATCACATGATACACATCATAGAATTCATATACATCCATCATAAAAGATCTACAAAATAAACTAAGTGCACGGTTCCTCCCAACCATTAATAGCATCATTAGACCATCGTGGATCCTAGCCATCCCTCTGTGTGTAACATTCCAAGCACCGAAGAGATCATCGGTATTATCATAGTAGGAATGTCACTCCTAAACATCCTACTAACATAAAAAGTAAAGCATAAGATATCATCATCTAACATATGCTAATCATCAATGAAAGGATACATATCCACCATCATGAAGGACGCATTAACCATAAAGTCTCAATGAATCTCAGATGATAAGAGTGGAAAATACACTACCACTCGACCGTGTGGTACCTAAGTGGTCCACTCCCATCATGCTGAGGAGATAATCTCAAGTCCCAAACAGGCTATCAAAACCACATAGCACACGACTCTAAAGTCCAGGAATCCTAAAAGTATACTAACTCATGGGTTCCAATCACAAAACAGACATCTACTTCCCAGAGGCACACAATGACATTTAGGAACCTACTATGCAAGCGAGAAAGTGTTATCGCATTTATCTTGTACAAGTTACCCTAGCAGTTAGCTAAACTCCACGGGTCCATACAGATCTCATGTGGCTACTAGTATCCTTTCATACTGACAAGGCATACTATGGAATGCAAGGTCGCAACCATGCATTCTCTCTACTCCCATCCTAGCCTATACAAGCACTCAAGGCATGGGCGAGAACCAAAAACTCTTATCTTTTTAGGTTCATTTAGTTAGTATTAAGTGTGTGAATGTTATCACTTATTAATCCAACTTACAATGAGTTACCCTGGCAGCCTCTTAGGGCCCCGGCCCCCATTGCAAGCCACTTTCTGACACTACATGTAGATATCCTACCCTAATGCTCATGGTATCATAATCATAAAGAAAGTCCACAAAATCACCATAATAAGGATCAACAAATATCCATGATTAAAAATCATCAAATATGCATAAAAGCATCAAATCAACATGAGCAACGTCCATAGAAAATCAAGAACACAACAACTCTCTATTGGCAACTGAAGTATCACTGATAATCAAAATATCCATTGGTTCTCAATAACCAAAATATATCTCAAAATCATACTGATTGAAGACTCCAAAATGGTTGAGTCAAACATGTCACAACATGACATCATCAAGAATAAATCCATACATTAGTCCCATCATGGCGACTAGAATATATCCAAGGATAACTGATCGATGACCAAAAATAATGGTTAAGTCAAGGGTCTCAGACACAAGAATCTCAACTATAACAATCAGTATTCACAACCAATACATAGAGCATTCCATCACATAATCATGGTTGGGTTTATAAAGATCGAGATTAAAACATCATCAAGACATCACATTCACATAACCCCCAAGCCTCTGGTAGACGTCCTATACCGGTCAACACTAGTCAACCCAAAACCTAAAACATTAGCATAATGAATACACAATGTAAACACATGTTTTGGTTTTGCTAAGTTTTCAAATTTGAATTCATATGCAAAATCTCAGTTTTTGTTCTCCATGTTTAGAGGAAGAACATTTTCCTATGTTTTTCCATGTATTAATTTCTGGATGGATTAAAAATTCCCTCTTCAGTTTCCAATTATAATATTTAAAAGACGTTTCCACTAACTTAATTTTCATATGCTTCATATATCTTATAATCTTAAACTATTAATTAATTCATAATAGTTAAAATTATAAAATTACAAAACTATTCATCATTAAAAAAGAGATGAATTTATAAATCTTTTATTATCAACTTTAAATCTTTTAAATAACATATATATATATATATTACATATATACGTATATATATATATATATATATATACATATGTACATATATAATATAATATTTATTTTTTTGCATTTTATAAAAAATGGAACCGAATTTTTATTAGTTTCGATTCATAAAGGAAATCGAATAACAAAATTTCCTTAGAACAAAGCTGAATCGAATATGCCGTCGACTGTCACTGTTGTGACATATGCCGCGGGTACCCTGCAACCAATACAGTCGCGAGTACACTGCGTAGCAGGTACCGCACGACCCTTTAAAGCACAGGTATGGGGTGCGATTTCGCCCCCACCCAAACATGCATTAGTATTTGTTTTATCAAACAATCGCAGTGCGATTTAATAAGTTGCGAAATACATTTATTGAAACGTTTCCGCCATAGTAAGGTTATGATTATATAAATATGTATTATATATATATATGTATGTATATATATATATATAACAAGGTTTATGTATATATATATATATGTATATATATATATATATATGTATATATATATAATATACAGAATCACAGTATGCTTATAAAAATACAAGCTTTCATTTTTAGAACCTCTCTATGAAACTTGTTCTTTTAAAATTCTCTGATGGCTAATTCTCATGGGTTTGTCCATGAATTGCAACCCTAGTCCGTATTATTTTCAGATCTAAGCATATAGAATCCTTAAATAAAACTTAATTGCCCAAATTGAAAATGCACAATGAAGACATATGGAAAATACAAAGAAGACAGGGGAGAGCAAGATGCAGAAGTATCATAATGAAACCACAAGAATCTACCCAGATTCTGATGCTAACTCGCTTATCCTCAGACAACCCGCAGAGCAAGCTCCCCTTCTTTAGAATTTTCCCGAATCCTCCAATGCTTCAACTATTCTCCACGCTAGCCACACTATCCACGCTATGTCCCAGCTATCTCCAAGCTATTAAAGAATGCCCAAATATATAAAGCTTTCGGATAACCCTAGAATGCTTCTAGAACCAGCTGGAAGATATTGCCAACTAAGCATGGACCTATTTCCAACCTTTTTGATAAGCCCTAGGGTTGTAGACACCATGTGCTCAATTGATGCACTAACCCCCGTGTTTTTGACACATGAAAAATGGGGAACTGCATTAATTTCCAAGCAAGTTTATAATTCCAATTATTTTTAACTAATTTCCATTTATAAATCCCATTTTAATTTTTTATAACCTTTATTTTAATTTTTATAACTTTTATCATTAATATTTGTTTATTAATTTATTAATATTTTATAATTATTATTTATTTTGTAATTTCTAATTTTCTTTTAATTTAATTCTTTTATTTCTCAATTAATTCTCCTTGAATTAATCATAATCAAAATATCAAAAATCATGATATTTAATCTCTCAAATAATTAATTTATTAATTAAATCTATTTGTTAAGACTTAATTAATAGAAAATTCACCATAGACCTTCATGATAAAATATGAAAACCCATCATAGGACAATTCATGCGAAATCAGTCTAAAAGATTAAAAATCACAAAATATGTCATCCGACACATTCAGTGGGTACTCAACTCAGATACTTTTCCCAACTCACTAGGACAAATGGTTTTAGGGTTTGGGATTTGGACTTGAGAATTTACCTCCCCTCTCTTATCATTGAGATAGTATAATAGGGTACGCTCATCCTGGCAATTCAGGGAAGTCGATACCCAGTACCTACAACCTGCAGAAAAATCATGCATGTACATACAATATATATAGTGCTAAGCTAAACAGGCAATGGCAGGAAGTGGTGCATCGTGTAGATCTCGACTAAGCAGGTGACTATGACTCCCTTCCTTAACCACATCAGAAATGCCATACAATAAGAAAACACGCACACCATACACATGCAAGTATGGGGTAAGTATCCATAATAAAACTCATGAAATAATAACCATCTAACTAATCATCAACAATAACTAAAAATAATATAATGATCATCATACATACATGAAATGTAAAGTCAAGATGATCTCATCATATAATAATTGAATCCATAACATAATGTCTGATAGTGTCAAAACAATACCACTAATCCATCTACATAGTACTAGTCCATCAAAGTCTGATAATAATAGCAATAATATGTCCAGAGAAGATGTGAACGAGGGTAGGCACTACAAGAGACCTAAATGGGGCCTCTCTCAAAGATAACCATCCTCTCCCTTCCATGGAACAAATCTTATCCAAATTCAATGGCTTTGAAATATTTTCCTTCCCAAATGGGTTTTTGAGTTATAACCAAGTGTTAGTATAGGATTCTAATAGATACAAGACATCCTTCACTACTAAATGGGGCACTTATGCCTATAAGAAAATGTGTTTTGGATTAACCAATGTAGATACTACCTTCCAAAAATAAATTGAGATGGCTTTCAAGAGCATGCTTAAGAAATTTGTGTTGGTCTACCTTGATAACATAACAGTCTTCTCAAAGGATGTGGTAGACCACTTTGGTCATCTAAGGTAGCTGTTCATCAAGTACAAGGAATATGGTGTGTCCTTAAATCCAATAAAGTGTGTGTTTGCCACTAGTCAAGGAAAGTTTCTAGGACATATTATGTCTAGGGTGGCTTGACCAATGATCTAGAAAGAATAAAAGCAATCCTTGCTCTTCCACTTCCTAGTCATAAGAAGGGGCTACAAAGTTTCCTTGGTAGAATCAACTGTGTAAGAAGGTTCATTCCTAACCTTGCTACCATGGTCAAACCCCTTACACCATGTTGAATAAGAATATGGTTTTCACTTGAACAAAGGAAGGGAGAGCCAGTTTTCAAGAAATCAAAGCAACAATAGCATTAACTCCTACCCTTATCTTTCCCAACTTTGATAAAGATTTCATTCTCTATACCTTTGGGGTGAGTTAAGCATATTAGTTGTCTTCACACATTTGAATGATGCAAATGAAGAGCAACCTGCCTTTTTAGTGAAGGGCTAAAGAATTATGAGGAAAAATATAGTTACATGGAAAAATAAGTTCTTTCTTTCATAAGAGCTTTAAATAAATTCAGACATCTATTATCACATAAGATGGTCCAACTCCTAGTTGCACATACAAGTGTGAAGGAGTTCCTCTTGAACAAAGATATTAGTGAGAAAAGAGCTGGATAGATAACCAAGGTCATATAATATGATGTTGAGATGTTCACATAAAAATAACAAAGCTTGTAAAAGGTAAAGGATCGTGTGAGTAGATGATTTCATCCTAGGAAATGACTAAAGAGGTTGTACTAGTATTAGAGGATGAGCAACTAGAAAAGGATGATAATCTAAATAGTTGGATACATGATATGACAACCTTCTTATTAGGAAGAGGATATCTACAAGGATTAGATAGAGCTAAAAGAAGATAGTTCAAATTTTAGTCTATTCCTTTTGTCCTAGTGGATGAGATTCTTTTTAGGAGAGATCTAAATGGAGTCCTACTAAGATGCATTAACCCCGATCAAATAGATAGAATGATCAAAGTGCTACATGATGATCCTAATGGTGGCCACTTATTAGCTAGAAATTAAACCATAAAGATAATGAGAGCTAGTTATTATTGGCCAAATATGTTCAATGACTATCATAAACATGTAAGGAAATGTGAGAAGTGTGCCTTCTTTTTGGGTAAACAATGATTAGCAACTATTCCCCTTCATCCTGTTTAGGTTGATCAACTATTTTTCCAGTGGGGGATGGATTTCATTGGTCTAATCAATCCACCTTCTAGCTATGGTCACAAGTGGATCTTAGCTACAACAAACTACTTTATAAGCTGGATAGAAGCAATAGTTTTGAGGGATGCCATAAAGGCTTCAACAATGGAATTCCTTGATGGAATTGTTACCTAGTTTGGTGTCCCTTCAACAATTATATCAAGTAATGACAAGTCCTTTGTTGGGACTCACATTTTATCTTGGGTAGTTGACCATGGTATCTATTTGAGCACTTCCTTAAATGACTATCCCTAGGAAAATGGATTGCAACAAGAACCTAATTAGGATTATCAAAATGAAAATTGAAGATTATTAGAGCTATCAGCATTCAAAGTTAAGAACAACTCTTTGGGCTAATAGGATTATGCCTAAGAGACAAATTGGGAACTCACCCTTCATGCTAGTATATGGAAGGGAAGCAAGTCTTCCTATTTCACTAGAGTTTCCCTCTCTTGAATTATCTCATCAATTATAACTAATTGAAGATAATGTCATGACAGTTAGGATGGAAGAATTGATTGAACTAGAAGAGAAAAGACAAAAAACTATATAGACACTTGAGACACATTAGGAACAAGTCCAAATGAGTTTTGACAAGAAGGCTAAAGCTAGGGTTTTCAAGGAGGGAGACCTTCTTCTCAAGTGGGATGTAGATAAAGATAAACTGGGAAGACACTCAAGGCTTGATTTTTTGTAGTTGTAGAGGTTATAGTTTTTGTTGCAGAACAAGGCTCACTTTTTATGAATCCATGTCCAATGGATTTCTAAGGCCATTGGTCCTATTCTTAGCTAGAAAAAATCCCCACTAAGCTCCTAGAAATGTTATCCATTTTAGTGCCCACCCCTCTTATTCCCTTGTCATCATCATTGAAATCTGATGAAAAATATATATTCATGGCGTCAAGGTTGCATAGTGTACCAAGAATGTGCCTAAATCCTAACTAAAACCCTAGTTATTCCCTTCAATAATATAATTTTGTATTACCTTTTTGAAAGGTCGGATTGCTCGTGCATCACTTAAATTTGGTCCCTTTATTAGGTTCATTCACTCTAGGTGTTGACTCTGCACCCTATTCATTTAAATCATTTACACATCTACCTTTGTATTTTCCCTAAGTTCATTTTCAGTGGGGCCTAGTGATGGTGACATAGCATTGGATATCTATACACATTCCAAGAAATCTCAATGGATCAAAGGAAGAAATGTCTCAAAGGCCCATAGTCAATCATGATGGTTGATCTAGAAATATATCAATGCTTGTCATGTTCTCACTATTTGAATTTGCACGAAGGAAAAGCAATTCAAGAAAGTGAACATTTAAAACATGGACATAGTGGGAATAGACTTAGGTGTTGATAGAAAAAGGAAATGTGTCAAACCAAGTTCATAGAGTGACATGTTATGGTTGGTTAGAGGTGCTAACTATGACAAGGAATTTTAGTTTTATAGTGACTGTCAGATCTTGTTAGATCAATGATTGTCACTTTGTCACTTTATAGAGATGCATGAAGTTTCACCAAATCAAGAAAGTGGTGTAGTGACACATGGAAATGGTGGATCCAATTACATGAACATAAAGCATTATTCCACATGATAATTGAATCTTCTGATCTTATGATAAGATGTTGACCCTAAGATTGTAGGAGCAAGTAATGTATGTTTTTCACACCACAAAATATAGGTGAGTGTATGGTCATAAGGGGTAACATAAAGTGAATCTAAGAGTCTCAAAAGTTATGAAAAATAAGATAAAATAGCCAGCATGTGATTGTGAGTCAAAGATAATGGTTAAGGGAAAACTTTAAGGGTCATGACAAGGTTAGTTAGCTACAATCGAGAGATCATAAGGAAAGAAAAGGTAAGGTCTGATGCTACATGAAGTTTTGTCATATGATCACATGGCCTAAGGAACATGTTGGTGATGCTATAAAAAGATTATAAAATGTTAAGCGTAAGATCATAATTCTAACTAACACCCCAATCCTATGAAAAACTAATGATCGTAAGACCAAAAAATATTTGAAGGGAACCCTTGACCATACAATAAGTAAGCAATCATAAGATTGTAAAAACCAAGTTCCTTGTTTGAGATGATATGAAGGGTTTGAATGCTAAAGTTGATCATAAGATCACAAGCCCTAAAGTAAGACATGAAAATACATTCTCTTTTTTTTGAGCTAGAAACAAGATGATTTGGAAAAATGCTTCAAAGATATAAGGTTATGTGGTGAGGTTGACTATTGAATTCAATTGACTCAGTGACATAGCTAACCTAGCACTATTCAAACACTATCAAGCAGCTCATTGATGGCAAACAAATCCTTTGATCACTTTCAACCATATTTGGTGTTCTTAACGCTTGATAAATGAAAATTTCATTGTACCACTATCATCGTTATCCATCTACTAGTCAAAGCAATTTTGCCCATGATTCCTATCTCTTTAGGGCCTGAGTTGCATGCAAAAATCAAATTTTCTAAAAATAGATGGGTATCTGATCAAATCTTCCTTGGATCAGTAGATATTGTTCTTTACCTCTAAGTGAATATATTCCTCTTTTCTACTTCTTTCTTCCATTAATATATTGTGCAATATCTTCTTTCCTTCTGTTACTATGTTTCTTATATTCTTCAACTTGTACGTCGTATCTATTTTTATTTTTAATAATATAGAGTGAAGCTACTTACTTATAGCATTCTATTGGTTTCTAATCTACATGTGGTTGTTGAGTTTGAATAGAAAGAAAATAGAAACCCTCTTCTGAGCCCTAATTTTCAAAAGGAATTATCCAAATTGATTAAATAGATGGAGTTCAATGCAAAAATGGATCAAGTAATGAAAAATAGGGGGAAAGAGGGGGGTTATGTGTAATATTTCTATTATGGGAGAGTATGTACCAAAAACCTAAAATAGATAAAAGATAAATACTCATCTTGAATCTGGAAAATGTTGTTTTCTGATGTTTTATGTAGTTTCTAGAAAATTTGCAATGTCGAGACAGAGAAAACCTAGAAATATTGTCTTCTTGAAAGGAGGTCAACCTTGACCCTATTGGCAAGGCACAATCTTACCTTGGGGCACAATTATACCTCAAAAAATTGACCTTGACCTTCAATACTTTGAAAAAAATTATATTCATCGATTTACAAATTTGACAAAAAGGGTATCTAAATCTTCTCTCTAATTTTGTTGTTCCACACATGTATCTGCAAGAAAAAGGATTTTGTTTGTTGGAAGGGTGGGTTTTCCTCAATCAAACCCTAGTTTGGAATTAACCATGAAATATAATTGAAACAATATATATGCATATACAAAGTAAATGTAACTATTCACCTTGCTTATGTGAAAATCCCTGTGGAGTATTCGAATCCTTGAATCCACAAGTACAGATGCTCTAAATGTATGTAGAATGTATGTAGGATGTCTCAAATAAACATCATTAGATATTAAAGACCAATCTTGATTGTAGCTTTGCATAGGAGAAGGCTTGGATGAATGTGGATGAAATCCTCAAAAAGAGGGCTCCATAGAGATTGAATCCATCAATGGCTAACAATGCTCCTCCTTGATGAATTAGATCCTTAAACACTTGAATGCTTGAATGCTTGATAGATATTATAACTTCACTTCATGAATTATAGATAGTGGATGTGCTCATGAAATAATGGATAGCTTGTATAATAAGTGGATGTCAAAATGAGGGAAGAAGGCTTCCTTATATAAAGATCTAGGGCACTAACTCCTAGAGAAGGCTGACATAGGTGTATTAAATACAATTTAACCTTAACCATTAGGAATAGACATAGATTAAATTTAATTTAAGAGTCTACTATTCCAAAACCCAAAACAACCAATGTAGCAGTGGGAAAGAAACTTTCCAAAGCCCAAGATCTTGAAACTCCCAAAAATTGAAAATAGAACCTAGGGTCAGGGATGAGGTCAACCCTACCCTAGGTTAGGGTCAAGGTCATCCTTGTCCTAGGTTAGGGTCAAGGTCAACCTTGACTCAGAAGGTCATCCTTGACCCAAAGGAAAAATTCTTGAGTTTCACAGAGCAATTTGTTAAAAATAGGCTAGAAATAAAGAGAGAAAAGAAGAGCAGGGAGAAAATAATTAGATCCATGCAAAGATCCATTCAAGTCATTTGACATGACCCCAGACCACTTACTTTAAGTGCTAAATTCTCTTAACATGGAAATACTTCCATTTTAAGATGATATTGAGTTAAAGAAAATATTGAATTTGTATACTTTGAAATTATGTTGATGAATTATGCATTTCTAGGAAAAGATAAGACTAAATGTACTATTTGGTGCATCACCCCTCTATATTAGACTAGGTAGTTTGATTTCATGCATTTACTTCTCCTTTTTCCTTCAAAGAATTAGTTAGGTGCATCCTAATAGTGAGGAATTTGGCCTCCTTTGGAGACTCAATCTCATTGTTCAAGTCTCATAACTTGGGATTGTTTCCATGTTTAACAAGGTTGCCTTTAGGTCAAACTTTAGGCAAGGGTGCAAACTTTTGTAAAAATAGTTTTCATTTGCAATTCACAAAGAAGACTTTCATTATCAAATAAAAAGATGGTAAGTTGATTGGAACTAGTACAAGATCTATAGGCGATATATTTCAATTGAACCCGACTGGCTTGACTTGTTTAGTTGTAAAAGTGTATAATAGTTGGCTATGGCATAGAAGGTTTTGTCACTTAAACATTGATAATATTGCAAAGGCCATTAGCACATTTTTTGTTAGAGATTTACCTAGAATCACAAAGCCTATGAATGTTGTTTACAAAAAATTTACTATGGCTAAGAAAGAGAAGGTTTCTTTTCCTAGCAAAAAGTTCACTACCATAAAGAAATTGAATATTGTTCATACAGACTTGAGTGGTCCTACTAGAAAAAGAGGACTCAATGGAGAAAGGTACTTTATGATTTTTGTTGATGATTTCACTAGAGTGATGTGGGTAGCATTTCTTAAAGAAGAGTCTAAGGCATTTGAAAAGTTTAAGGTGTTTAAGAATAGAGTTGAGAATGAATTTGGTAGAAAGATGAAATGTTTAAGCTCAAATAGAGGTGGAAAGTTCACTTCTAGAGAGTTTAACATAGTTTTTGAAGAAAATGGTATTAAGAGACAATTATCATCACCCAAGACTCTTGGGAAAAATGGGATTGCAGAAAGAAGGAACATGTCTATATTAGAAGCAACAAGAGCAATGATATTTAAGAATGATGTATCCAAGACATTTTTGGGAGAAGTCAACACAATATTATACACCATGAACAAAGTACAAATCAAAAAAAGGTAAAAACAAGACTCCTTATGAATTATGGTTTGGACATGCACTATCAGTAAAGTATTTCAAAATCTTTGGAAGTAAGTGTTACATAAAGAGAGACGATGATATTGGTAAGTTGATCCAAGAATCAATGAAGGTATGTTCCTTGGTTATTCACTGAAAAGAAAAGCTTGTAGATGTTTCAATCAAAGAAGAAAGACAATTTTTTAGTGTGAAAATGTGATAGTGGATGAAAAGTTTGGAGTTAAAGTGAGAATGTTGGATTATATTTCTAATGAAGAAGAAGATAATCCTAAATATATAAAAGAAAATATTGAAGTTATCTTTGAGATTAAAAATATTTACAGAATGACTTTCAAATTGTTTAACAAAGAGATGGACATAGATCATAGCCAAGAGAATAGATAAGATCCTAGGTGGCATCTCCTACACAAAATAGGAATTTGGTGAAGAATCATCCTGCTAAAAAAATCATCAGAAGTAAAGACAAAGGAGTGATGAAAAAAAAATAGTAAATGAGGAATTATGTTTGATTCTCAAGTTGAACCTAAGAGCACAAATGAGGCATGAAAGGATGATCACTAGATTGAAGCAATAAAGGAAGAACTAGATCAGATTATGAAGAATTAGATATGGGAACTAGTTCCTAGACCTAAAGACAAAAATGTTATAGGAACTCAATA
This sequence comes from Cupressus sempervirens, assembly GCA_028749045.1. Lineage (NCBI taxonomy): Eukaryota > Viridiplantae > Streptophyta > Pinopsida > Cupressales > Cupressaceae > Cupressus > Cupressus sempervirens. Next base: position 330,011,251 of record CM053787.1, read on the forward strand.
GACATTCAGAATTAAGATGAATGAGCAAGGTGAAGTTGTGAGGAATAAATAAAGAATGGTATGCAAAGAATACTTACAACAAGAAGGTATAGATTATAAAAAGAAATTTTCCCTTTTTGTTAGAATGGAAGTAGTAAGAATGTTCCTAGCTTATGCAAAAAAAAAAAAGTTTAATGTGTATCAGATGGAAGTAAAGTCAACATTTTTGAATGTAGAATTTGAAGAAGCATACATTGAGCAGTATGAAGGATTTCCTTTGACAGAAGAAAAGGATAAGGTATGTAGATTGAAGAAAGCATTGTATGGTCTAAAGAAAGCACCTATAACCTAGTATACAAGATCAGACAAATATATTGCAAAGTTTGGATTTGCTAAAGGTATGGCAGATAGTAATTTGTATTTGAAAGAAATTGATAATAGATTATTGATCATTGTAATATATTTTGATGACATAATTTTTGGAGGTAATGATGAAGCAACTAATAAATCTTCTAATGAAATGAAGAATGAGTTTCAGATGAGTATTATTGGTGAGATGAAGTTTTTCTTGGGCTTATAGATTGTGCAAAATAGTGATGGTATTTTTATAACACAAGCTAAGTATTTAAAAGACTTGTTGAAAATATTTGGTTAGGAAAATTTTAAGCCTATTGGTACTCCTATGATAACTAGTCACAAATTATCTAAGAAAGATGAGACACCTATAGTTGAGTAGAAGAAGTATAGACCTATTATTGGAGGTTTCCAATATCTTATTCATAGTAGACCAAATATAGCAAACATGGTTGGAATAGTAGAAATATTTCAAGTTGGCCATAAGGAATCTTATTATGCAATAAGAAAGAGGATATTTAAATATCTAAAGGGTACACCTTATTCTGGACTATGGTATGATAGATCAAGTGATTTCACTTTGAGTGTTTATACTAATATAGATTGGGTAGCCAGTATGAATGACAAAAAGAGCACTAGTAGTGGAAAAATTGTCCTTGGAGGAAAATTGGTTTCATTGCTAAGCAAGAAATAGGATTATATTTCATAAAGTACAACAAAAGAAAACTATGTAGCAACAACAAACAATTGCAATCAAATCATGTGGATAAAGCATATGCTAAAGGACATTGGAATAAAATTTTCAGAATCTGTTAACATACATTGTGATAACAAAAGTATGGTAAGTATATCTAACAATCCTATGTTGCATTCCAAGACTAAGAATATATCAATTAAGTATTATTTGCAAGGTATTCTTGGGGTTATGCCCCTTCCTACTTCTGAATAGATGATGCAAAGAATGCATTAGTCTAGTGGTACATAGCACTATTATCTACACTAGATGTTGATGCTTCCTATATGGGGGAGTATCTAAGATGAGAAGATTCATCAAGGACTCTTGGTAGTTGGTATAGAATATTACCTTTGGACACTTAAGTTGGTTGAATACTTGGATTAGATAATTGATTTATTGAATCCTTTTTCATTGATGTCAATGGGAGTGAAGTATACATGAAAAACATCTCCTATGAATGAGGGAGAAGTGTCTCCTATGTATGAGGGGGAGGTTACATGAAGAATCCTATGTATATATGGGGGAGAAGTGTTATAATGGATTATTGATGTCAATGTAGAGAAATATTGAATAGGGGAGAAGTTGTGACTCAATTGATTTCCATCCATGAAAAATTAAGAAAACATAGATGAAGAAGCTATTCCTATAAGCAAGAAGTGTGAAAATTGATGACCATCCATGGAAGAATGAGATTTTTTCCTAAAAATAAATGTCTAAAAAATTGATTTTGATCCTAAAAATGAGAAAGCACAGACAAAGGAGTGCTCTAGTGGGTTTTAGATTTGATTGATGAAGAGGATTCAAAAATGAGTGAACAATAGTAGCAGCAACAACATAATTTGTTTTAGTATTCTTGGAACTTAGATTTTTTTCATCTATGCTTCCATTAATGCCAAAGGGGAAGATTGTTAGCATGAATGATAATGGTATCTCTATAGCCATATTTGCCCTCCTACCAAAATTTGAGGTTTGTCTATCAAACATGTCCAATGGTCATATATTCAAATATTCAAATATTCAAATGATCAAATTTTGTAATGATATATTTTAAAATGTTGGCTTATCCCTTTTATATCCTAAGTATCAAGCTTTTTATGCTTTATCCACTTAGAAACTTGAGACATGATCATGCAACTACCCTTCATCGCCTAGTCACTACAGTCTATGGCTTAACCCTCAGGAGAGGTGCAAATGTTTGATGCATTCTTCCCAATGGTTAGCATGGTTTCATAATTTAAAAGGCTAACATCTAGTTATGAGTGGTGAAATAGTGATCTCTCTTTATCACTCGGTCACAGGGTTATGATCTTGACCCAAGGTTTGAGTTGTGATGTTGTGACCCTTCTTCATTCGCATGATCATAAAGAGTTTAGTGTAAACCATGGTCAAGATGGTGAAGCTGAAAATCACCTTATGTGCATGGTCATTGGGGTCAGTGATGATTCAAAGAGCTATATTGCAAAGTAGTGATAACATGAAGTGAGGATGACCTGGGTGATGTGGTAGTTTCTAATTGGAGAAGGACCTAACTATGCAGGAGGGGTCCCAACTATATCTTTTATTGTTGGATCTGAAGAAATCAATTCATATCACTATTTCATTATGGAAAATTGTACACTCAATTTTTATAATGAGATAATGACAACACAACATGGGTCTCAAGAGGCTTGGGTGGAGAGCAAGCAATGATAGTTAAGTTCATTTTTGAAAAGTTGCAAGCATTTTATGTTAAGTCAAGGATCATGTCATGATGGCATGAATGTAATGTTGATAGTTAGGTCCCCATAGTTCATAGGGTTATTGACATTTGGTATTAGCCAAGGAAAACCATGATGATGATGTGAATGCTTCAAATCATGTAGTCATCGGGCTGTAATAGTTAGTAGAACATGTTGAAGATAAGTTATGAAGTAGCGATAGATAGTCATTTGCAATTTCACAAGGAATAACTACTAAGGAAGAAAGGTGGTGGAAAAGTTGTGATCACAGGTGGTCAAACATAAAACGTAAGGTAAATGTTGTCAGGGTGATGGAATGATGTAGGATGATTGGTTTTTGTGACAAGGCCTGAGGGTTGATTCTAGTTGATCAATGATAGAACCGATTTGACATGTTGATAATAAAGGAAGCAGCTCTTTGATGATAGATTTGATATTGTTGATCTCATTCAACCACTTTCATCATTCCCCATGCCTAATAAATATAAAGTAACACTCCATCACTTCCTAGTGATCCATCCAATCAATTAGAATGTTAATGGTTGTTGTTTCTATCTTCTCAAGGCTTTTTTTGGTGAAGGAATAATTTTCTTGTGTCTATATGTGTGCCCTTTTTAGATCTCTTCTAAATTTGTAGTAATTGTTCTCTGCAATCTTGAATGTAGTTGTTGAGATTTTCCTTAGCATAGAATATATCTGAGTTATGCTTGCACTATAAAAGCAAACTTTGTAACCCTTATTTGGTTCAATATTTTCTCTAATTCTATAGTATTATATGTTATGCTCTACTATTGTAATTTTCTTTTGTTTGTAAGTCAATGTATTCCTCTGTCTTATCTTTTCTTCCATTAATATCTTTGCAATACCTTCTTGCCTTGTGTTAATGTATTGTCTTCATTTCTCAATTGTATGATTGTATCTACTTGGATTTTGAATGATATAAAGTGAAGTCTCTTCATTGTATCATTCTTTTGTTTTTTGATCTATATATGGTTTTTGAATTAACCAAGGATTGAACTAGTATACTTTGAGATTGTATTGGTGAATTATGCATTCTTGGGCAGAGACAAGGTTGAACATACTATTTGGTGTATCACCTCCTCTTAGATTAGATTAGGTATTTTTCTTTCATGCATTCCTTTTCCCCTTTTCCTCTCAAGAAATAGTTAGGTGTATCTTGATAGTAAGGAAAATGACTTTCTGTAGAGACTCAATCTCAAGTCACAAAGTCCCACACTTTCGAGATTGTTTCCATGTTACATGAGGCTACCTTTACTTAAGACTTTAGGAAAGGGTGAAAGATTTTGTGTTAATAATTCTATTGGTGGAGTATCCTAAGAATTCTTAGACAACTTGGGGAGATAGTTAGCATGATTGATATGTTGGATTCACAATTGTAATTGTCATTGATGACAATATAGTATTAATTCTGTAAAGACTGACAAAGTAGAAGACAAAGAACAAGATCACCCAAACTAAGTATTGATGATTAGGTCAAATGTAGCTAAATATGTGTTCTACATTATTTCTTGATGAATTAGTTAAGTGCACATGGGGAAACTTAAAGACGTACAAAAGATATGTCTGATTTATAGAGGACAATATACAAACAAAGTGCCTAAGGAGGAGTTTGTGATGTTTGGTTTGTATCTCCTAAAAAAGATAGAATATTGATATAAAAATTTAGATAGTGATAGTAGATATATTGATCATGATGTCAACAAGTGCATAACATCAAAGGCCACATGGGTCAGAAGTTATAAAGATTATGAACTGACAATATTGTGTAATTGTAAAATAATTGATTATCTTAAAGAGGTCATATTATAATTAATTGGCAAAGCCTCAAGGCCAACTCAAGGAATTTTTTTGAGGACATGGTATAAAGAAAGGATATTTTACTTGTTTTAGGTATGTATGTAGAGTGGATTGTGTGATCAAGAGTAGATTATTTGGTAAATGCAAGTAAGCAATTCAAGGGATTATTGAATATGAAGTTGGTTATCTGGTATCAAGATCAAAAGAGGTTTGGCCTTGTTAGAGGATAGATAAGGAGCTAAAAATTTCTATTATTATACAAAGAATAATATGGAGACCAGTTGGATAGTGAGTTCAGTGGTCTTGCCCATGAAACTATTTGGATAGTGGGTCCATTTTCCTTCTACAACTCCTAAAAGGATTGGCAGAACTCCTAATAGGGTTGAAATCTCCTAATAGGGATTCAAAGTATCTTAACAATGACTGATATGTACTAAATGTATTTCATTGACTCCTAATAGATTCCATCCTCTAACAAGGAAAATTTATATTAGTACATCATTTTTTGTGTACCATCCCCACTGAGGTTTTCCCTAGTTAACATATTTGGTATTATTGTGTATGAGTATCTTCTTATGGGTGTTGATTATATTGATCAAATGCTTAAGGATTAATAAGGTTGATAAAAAATTTATAGTTGGATAAATTATTCACCCCCTTCCCACTCTCAATTATCTTCATGGACTTTACTTTCTAACAATTTTGATAGCATTACATATCTTTTCTTCTTTGTCATTCAATGGCTTCAACTTATGTTTCGCTCCATGTTTTGTCAAAGTGTACATATTTGCATGTCCATCATGTATAGTATGCTTTTCAAGCTACCAGAGCCTACTTAAAAATATATGACATATGTCCATAGGTGTGATATCACAAAACACCACATCCCGGTAGCTTTTGATCATGAAATTCACTAGGCACTACTTGTTTACCATGACCTTATGGTCACCTTGCACCTAAGCAATATGGTATGGATGGAGGTGTTTCGACCTCTTGAGATTTAACTTTATGATGATCTTTTTTGATACTAGATTGTTAGTGCTTCCACCATCAATGATCATATCACAACACTTATCTTCACATTTTCACCTAGTGTGAAACAATATCCACCTTTGATCAGGTTCATTCTCACCAATCAGAAAGACTCTTCTATTAACTAGGACTTCTCCTCTTTTGACATCTTCATAATGTGAGGATTTGGCATCTTCATCAACATGCACAACTTTTTCCTATCCTTCATTTATTCTACCAGTCCTTCCTTGGAATTGAGGGAACTCAAATGCCCTATGCCATTATTCTCAATAGTGAAAATAGGCTTCAAGAAAACCTCCTCTACTATTTCATTTCCCTCTTCATCTTCCTCTCTAATCTCTATTATTCTGGTCATGGAAATAATAACTTCCCCTCTAAGTCTGATTTCTACTGCTATCCTCATCCTTCTTCTTTTGATCATTATTTTGACCTCCATAAAATCATCCACCTAATCTTCCACCATGACCTCTGCCACTATTTTTGTTATCAAATTTTTTGTTAATATTTTCCTCAACTCTTACAAAAAATTGGTATACTTCCTCAATACTAATCATTCAAACTAGACTCGTCTCTTCTTGAATGTTTAGCCTCGACCCATTAAGATAATGGGAAACTTTCTCCTTATCATCTTTTACATGGTTAGTTCTAATAATAATTTGGTAGAGATCTTCGGTATACTCTTGAACAAATCTTCCTTCTTGTTTTAACCCTTGCATTTTCTTTAGTAGATCAAGCTCATAATCCACATGAATGAATTCTCACTTTCATTTATCTATCATCTGATCCCATCTAGTGATTTTATCTTTCATTTTTCTATTTCACTTCAATTGAATCTCCTACCATCAAATCTTTGTGTGGCCCTTCAATTTTTCCATCATAAATTAGACCCTATCTAGATCTTCAGTATCCTCATACTCAAAGTATTTCTCTAATTCATTAATCCAATCGATCAATTCCTTTAGGTTAAGATTTTTCGAAATTGTGGGAGCCTCAAATTTAGATATTTTTCCAAGCTTGGAAATGACCCTAAAATGATTTTCTTATTATGGGTTTAAAAATTCCTCTTCTCCTTGATTATTCTATCCTTCTCCTTCTCTTTCATCCTCACTCTCATATCTTATGGAAAGATTCACCCCTCTATGTATTTTTTCTTGCAATGCTTCATTTATCTCTAAAGGGCTCTAACCTTTGATGTAACACCTCTGGCACCATTCTCTCATTGTGGAAACATTTTTTTTTCTTCCACTACAACCCTAGTACAAACTATCTCACAATCAATAATTTATCTACACACTCAATCAAAACTACCTACTAGTCGATGGTTTATTTACATTCTCAGTAACTCCTACTCTAATACTAATTGATGAAGGGTTCTCCCTTTAATACCAAAATACACAATATAAATAGAGAAACAACATAATTTGAGAGAACAAAATATGGGCTTCTTATTATTCCTACAAATGTTGAATTACAAAATTATAATATGCAAACTCACATGGGCACCTTTCTTACAACATTTTGCAAGACAATGTTGTGACTACAACCTAGAACTTCCCTATATAACCTTTAGGCCTTCCAAATATAGGCATTTTTCACTACCCATGAAGGTTCTAGACAATAAGCCCCAACCCCTTAATGTTAACCAAACTCATATTGTATTATCTCATTACACTCTATTACACAGGATCACTCAAGACAAATTATAGACCACATTTTTTATGGGTCTACTTTTGGAGACCTTAACTAGAATACCATTGACTCGATGGGCTATTATAACCCCATTTTCAAATCCTTGACTAAATATCTAAATCATATTATTTTGCAAGCATTCATTAATTGAGGGTTCGCCTCACTTTGGAGTCATTCATGCCTTCATCACTAGACTTGAAGTTTGGATAACCGAAATTCATACCAAAAATCTACAATAAGTGTACTAATACATATGATATGACAATAAAACTCCTTTAGTGGGATGATATGTACAAGATTATCCCTTACATATGATATTAGAACAATCTAAGAGCATAAAACCAACTTTCTAAAATTAGTAAGCTCCCACAAATAGCAACTCTACACAAGAAGAACCCTTATTGGAAACACAAAACTAGAAAATTGGAAGTAGAAATATTTTTGGATGGTGCAAGTTTTCCCTTACACCTAGGATGCTCCTACATCAATCTTTCTCCTTGTTCCTATTCTTTTTGAGGCTTTCCTTCTCATTCTTCTCCTTGGTTGAGATGTAGTATCTCTTGCAGTTTGAGATCTTGTTCTTCTTGTAGATGTACCTTCTACAAATTTCTTAGTGATAGTATATTTCTTACCTATTTTCTTGTTTATTTTGGCATTTATTACAGGTGTTTCTATGGATTTCTATCTTCTTATGTTTCTACTTCCTCCATGTTTCTCATATATTGACTTCTTTTATTCTAATGTGATTTACCTATACACTTCTTCATATGTTCTAGACCAATTAGCTTCCACATCCTTAGGTAGCATCAATAGTTGATCAAAAGTTGCAATTATTATTTTTTCCTTTACCTCATAGTCCAAGGTTTGTAACCATGATGTTTTTGGCTCTACTAATTTAACCATACATGAATGTGTGCTTACCAAAATGCATATGTAATTCTTATATTTTTCTAAAACATTTAGATGATATCTGACATCTTCCATACGCTCTTCTTTGAATCTATTTGTAATAGAACTACATGAATCTACTTTAAATTCCTCCCAAATGCTTAATATACTCACCATTATGACAATTTATATGTCTATGTTACTTTCAATTTACTTTATCAATGCCCTAAAAATAGTTCTATACATAGAAAATGATACATAACAATAGAACTCTAAATCTCATTCCTTACTTCTTGATTTTCCTTAGGTTCATCATCAATTTATTTATTTCCATCTCTACTAGATTATACCTATTCCCATTTGTGATAATTTCATGTGCATTTGTAGTTATCCTCCCAATTTTTTGTCTAATTGGTTTTTCTAGTAAATCTTGTAACAAATAGTGATTGAGGAAATTCTCACATCTTCATTCAAAAAATTTCTTACGTTGAATTTTTCTTGAATTGGTTTGTGTCTCGTGAATCCTTCAATTTTAGTTTTAGTATCCATCTTAACATGCACTTGATCCATTCCTCTTCAAAACATTGGTAGGTACACCATGTGTCTCAAACATTTTGTTTCAAGATGTCAAAACTCTTCTTTTAACATTGTTCTCATTGCATAATTTCTTGTAAGATTTATCAATATCTTAATCTCCAATCTCATTTTTTTTGCAGTCAATATAAATTCTAACACCTTTAGTTACTATGGCTCAATGGTATCTAGGATAGCACTCTGACTTTATTTACTTCTATAGCTTTTAGTAATTGTAATGAGTATCCAAGTTCACTTTCTCATGCCTTTTCAAATAACAATGGTGTGATCACATCTTTGGCCATAGTGATTCCTAAGTTTTTTCCATAAACTTCAATTTTCCAACACATTATGTTTATCTAGGGTTAGAATCTTCAATCGATATGATATCATCAGGCTCTTTCTATAGATCACTTAATGTAATTGCACACTAAACATTTGTTCACACAATAACTTTTGGAAATGATGTAACAATGATGAACTAATCTTCATTCTGATAGATCACTTCTTTACCTGATAGCATAAAATATATTCTCTCAATGATTTTATAGCAACCAGATTTGTTCTTCATCTCATTCCACACTCTTTTCCTCATTAATGTGTCTAATTATGCTTGTAGATATTAGAGATTTTAAGGACATAAGGGAGTGATTAATATTTTTAATGAACTTATAGGTCCCTAATAATCTAGTCATTTTCTTAGTTGGTGAATGAATTCTATGTGCTTAGTGACAAAGGGTCTTCCATTAAGGTTTCATCTTCATCCTTCTTTATCCATATCTTCCTCATTTCTTCTTCAAATTGTTCCTAATTTACAATTCATTTTTCTTTGGTGTCCAAATCAGTAGAAATCGATATTTGCAATTTTACATTACATGAAAGAGTTTTTGACAAATGTAACATGGTAATCCCATTACTCGCTAGGGTTTAAAGTTTCTTCCATTTTTTCCTATTTGGTATTCTAATGTTATGTCATTCTTTCCACATTTGAAACACATAATAGGATTGTTACATTTTCTTCTCATGTAACTTAGGGATTTGTTAAACTTCCTTCTAGGTAGCATTTTGGTTGTACATTCCTCAACTTTATGCCCATAATGGTCACATTTATAACAATATCTAGTAAAGATTTTCACAAATGTCCTACTAACTATTCTATATCTACACTCATGGGCTTTATGACTAATTTTATTTTTAATAATATCCATTAAAAGATGTTTTTCTTGTGATGTTCACTTGTTTTCTTTTGCAAACATTTGCAATATGATCAAAATTTCCACAAGTGTAATAAGTAGGCTTGTAGGGCTCCTAACCTTTGTTGGATTCTTTAGAGGTCTACTCCTATCACTCAATTTTGAATTTTGATGATTATCCAATTTCTAGTTTACTTTTATTAGTTTATCCCAACCCAAGAGTGTCAACAACTTTTCTTTGACTTTTTTTGTTGTTCATCAATATTCTGCATACTTTGTTTGAATTTTATGAATCCTTCCTTGATTTCCTTTTCCACTTTCAAATTGTTTTTTAGTTCTTCATTCTCTTTTTTTATTTGGATTTTCTACTTGCAATTGTAGGTTCATGTCAACTATACCTCCTAGCATTTTATTTTGTGCTTGGATTTCTTCTTTGTTTTTGCAAGATTCATTTGATTATTGTTTTGGCATCTCCCTTCTCATATTCAAGATTTCTTTAGCACTTTATACAAATCTCATATTTTCTAATACTTTTTTCATTCTCAAGGTCTAATGTTTCTTCTCTTTCTTCATTTGACTTATCTCGTCATGTAGCTCATTGTTCTCTCTCAATAGATCTGTGACAATAGTATCTATTTCCTCAAAATTGAGAATTCCTTTAAATAGTTGTTCAAGATCATCAAGGCTTATTTGTAGCTTTTCTAACAATTCCTTTCTTTTAGAAAATGAACTTCTTAATTTGTTCTTTAGATGTTGTATTTGGCCATTAACATGTTCTAGGGCTTTTCCTAGTTGCTTCTAATACCTTTAACATTCAAGTTGTTAAACTTCCCTCTAGAGAACTAAGGTTTCGGTACTAATTTTTGGAAAGATTTAGGTTTGGTATTGAGTGGTGGGGTGAGAGTGGGGGTGGGGAGGCATGAATCATTACCACCAAATTTCATTCAATTTCACCTTTTCACTATAAACTGAAAGACTGTAAATTGCTCTTGCCTATATATGTTGTGCTACCAATTATTTCACCTGCTTTTAATACCTTTAACATTCAAGCTGTTAAACTTCCCTCTAGAGAACTAAGGCTTTGGTACCAATTATTGGAAAGATTCAAGTTTGGTACTGAGTAAAGCGGTGAGAGTGGGGGTGGGGAGACATGAATCATTACCACCAACTTTCATTCAATTTCACCTTTTGACTATAAACTGAAAGACTACAAATTTCTCTTACCTATATATGTTGTGCTACCAATTATTTCACCGATATGTAATGACTTTTTGCCTATTACTAAAATGTCAAATCGTCACATGAAACATAAACATTCACATGCATAATACTTAACACAATATTTTGGTCTCATGGAAAACCCTTGGTTAGAGGGAAAAATTATCATGGTCATGGTGCCCAGAACTCATTACTGTAGCAATAAAGTGTTTGATTAATAATTTTGCATTAATTTCATCTTTTGAATGACTTGACAATATTAGAAGTGACTGATACCCTATTAGAAGCATTTAGAGTCTCATTAAATACTATGATAAGTTCATTTGATGAACTTCTAAGTTGTGTTAAAGACTATCCAAATAAGGGATTTTATGATCTTGTTGCTAAAATAATAGGAATAAATCAACAAGTGTTTGACCTATAAATTTTCTCCCCTAAAGCTTGTCAAATCCTTTATGCTCCTTCTATGTTTTTCAATTCCTATGTTCTTCCATTTATGATTATTGGTAACAAACAAATTCTTCACATACACATAGTACATTTTTCTCTTGATCATTCTTATATATTTTCTCATCCTTAACACTTCCCTAAACCTAATTAGGGCTCCATAATACTTCTTCAATCTTCCATAATTCATTTTAACTTTGGATGATATCCTTAGTTGTTTTCTTTGTTGTCTCAATAAACTTGTATTTCCATTTGTTCAGTTTCCTTCAAACTCTGTACACAAATCACTTCACTTTTATCTATAAACTATCTTGAATGATTCCTTGAGAGGCTTCTTTCCTTTTGTCATTTGTCCAGATCCAATGAATCTTTTGTTATGATGCTCATGCCTCTGATTTGTCAAATTGTTACGTTGTTTACCAATATCTTTCTTTTCTCCCAAAAATGTTTCCTTTGTACCTATTAGCCGTTTTCATATCATGTCCACTAATATCTCTTTTTCTTACCTTTTCCAATAGTGTCCCAAGTTCTCCAATAAGACTTATATGTTCACCTATATCTCTTCTTTATAATTTTCATACTTATGTGATTTACTAGCAATGACAACCATGTCAAAATTTACATTAATAATCTGTAGTATATGTATATATGTGTGTATATATATATATATATATGTATATATATGTGTATATATATATATATGTATATATATATATATGTGTGTGTGTATATATATATGTATATGTATATGTATATATGTATATGTATATATATATATATATGTATATATGTATATATGTATATATATATATATATGTATATATACGTAGATATATATGTATATATACATATATACATATATATTTATACATACACACATATATATATATACATATTTATACATATACACATATATGTATGTATATGTGTGTTTATGTATATATGCATACACATGTGCATGAAAATCGATTAAGGAATCCACAATATCAAATTAACATTAATAAATTAGAATTATAAATTTCACCATAATATTACAAGAACACAATATACTAAGTTTTGAGTTTGAATAAATAATAAATTAATTTTCATGAAAGTCTTATCTCAATTTTGTAGACGAACTTAAGAACTCATTAATTTTATTTGAGATATAATGTATCAATGGTGAAACCAAATCAACTGCTTTTTATCATAAAATGCTCCAAAATGATTAGACTAAAATATATCTACCATATAACTTAATTGTTGATATATGATTGAAAAGATCATTTGAGTTAGAAAATTGTTGTAATAAGTGTATTCAATCATTGTTTTTTCACTAATGTCAAACATGCTATATGTTGGTAAGACAATTTCTTATATGTTTCAAGCACTATCAATTAGTTGATTAATGAGGAGGATTTCATCAACAAGATGTAACAAAAGTACCTAGAGGAAAGGTTGAGTTATGATTATGTATTGAAGTGTAAGAATAAGTTAAGACAGTGATAACATAATGTATTTATGATCTACTTGGGGTTATAAAATGTTTGTCTACACTTAGAAAGTTCTAATGAAAAAGGTTGAACAAAGTTCATTCGCTAAGCTTGAATAAGTTGATAGAAGGTGTCAAGTAAAGTTAATGCAATCCGAGCAAAAAGTTGGTTTGAGCCAAGTGAAAGCATTTTCTAGTGGGTGATGAGCACACTAACAGGTGCCAAGCAAGTTAGTAGATGACAAGTGAATTTTGGTATGTGCCGAGCACCAGTAAAATTTAGTTGATGCCAAGTAATTTTATAGTAGATGTCGAGTAACACAATATGTGCCAAGCATCAATAAATTGATAATGCTGAGCTATTGCATTATGAAAAAGATCAAATATTCACCAAATAAAAGTCGACAAGTTTGTTTTCTTGGAACTTGTGAATCAAGAGGAAGATAAGATTGATGAGCTGGAGGCATAGAATCTTATGTAAACCATTTTGGAGGTGAATTCAAATGGATTCTAGGAGAAGTTTCTAGAGAAGACAAGATATGGGGTAGATACATTGTATTCTACCTAATCCATCAAAAATCATAATTTTTGAGATGGATATTGAGTGGGAAAAAGAGTTCTAATTCCCTATATCTAGGGATGCCTATTCATGAAGCAAAGGTTGAGAGGTTAGAAATTTTTTTTGGATGCGAAAAACTGACAAGGTGAAGGAAGAAGTGTTTGCTTCATCAAGTGACCTAAGTGAAGAACTCTACAATGGAGAACTAAGCAAGAAGGCTTAATGCAGATGAATGCTTGAAGGGTGAACAAGCTGTCATAACTACAAAGATTGAAAGCCAAGCAGAGTTGAGGACTAAATAGCGATATGTAATCTATAAGTAAGATTGTAAGTCGTATCAGATCAAACTTTATTGTTACTCTTTAACAATTATATTAGATTAGCATAAATCCTTTGGAGAAAGGTTGACTTAACAGTCATTGAAAAATCCTTTAACAGGGTGGCATTCCAAGTGAATGACCTAAAGTCCTCTAACAAGGCTCACTTTTAATAAGGTGATTGAAATCCCTTAACTGGGTCACATTTGTCTTGTAACTTTTAACAAGGTTGGCCTTTAATAGGGCATCACATCAGAAGAGTGAGAAAGGAGTAACATGTTACTAGTGGTTTTTCCCAAATTGGGTTTCCATGTTAAATCATTGTGTCATGTGTACATATGAATGTGTTGTGTTTTATACTTTACATTTCTACATGTTAGCTTAACAATAACATATCAGTTTTGGTTTACACACAATGAATGCATGCATGATTAAGAAAGTTTTATGGGTTTACTGAATTATAGAAGTTTTATTTGGGCATCTGGACCTTGAATAATTGATTCACACCCCTCTCAATTATTCTAAAGAATTCCAATGATTGGTATCAGAGTGCAGTTGCTTAAGAGGATTAGTTTCAAGGTACTAAAAGCATAAAGATCAAGATGTCAAAAAGAGAGGTGTCCAAGCTGAATAGAGATAACTTTCCTGCATGGAAAAGTTTGATGAAGCTTCACCTTGGAGGACTTGGAGACTGTGCACAAACCTACATCAAATTAGAACATGTTGATCTAGTAGGAGCCCTAACTACTGAAGATTTGAAGAAAAAGAAAGAGCACAATCAAACAATGTTGGAGATTGCCTCTTCCCTAAGCTATGCTAAGTTTGATGATATCAAAGACCTTAAAAGTGTGAAGTAGATGTGGGATTCCCTGAACACCATCTATGGAGGATACAAAAATGTTCAAAGAGCCAAGTCAGAGAGCATCAAAGATAAGTTTGATGACATGAGAATCGAAGAAGGTGAAAACATTGCTCAATATGTTGCTAAAATAAAAGAAGTTGTTAGTGCTATAAAAGGTACAATTGGTAAAATAGATGATGAAAATGTGATAAGTAAAGTCTTGAGAACATTGTTTCATGTGTATGCTATTAGATTATCTACAATTCAAGAGCTAAGATGTATACTAGGAAATGATCTAACCCTTGAAGGTATAATGGATAGACTCACTGCATTTGAGTTATCCAATATTGACAACTACAAACCAAAGAGTATTGAATCAACTTTCAAAGCCAAATTGTTACTAAAGGATTTTGAGGAGGTAAAGCCCAAGAAGAAGAAAAGAAGGATAAAATATACATCCAATTACAGTAGTACAGATGAGGAAGACATTGAATAATTGGAAGCTTTGTTGGCTAGAAGATTTCAAAAAGGAAAAGATAAATTCAAAGGTAAGCTACCTATCATTTGTTTTAATTGCAATGAAGTTGATCATATTGTAGCAAGATGTACATAGGGGAACTTCAAAGAAGGGAACAAGTACAAAAATAGAAGAAAAGATGATGGAAGAGACTACAGAGATAAAGGAAAAAAGTCATGCTATATTGCTAATGAAAACAACTCTGATTAAAATGTTGATGAGGTATTATATGTTGCAATGAAGGATGAATCAGATGAGGATGAGGCTATTACACTTATGACTTGTGTGAAAGAATGAAAAATAAATCATTGATAGTGGATGCTCACATCACATGACTGGAGACAAAAGTAAATGCATTACCTTAACTTGTTATGATGGAAATACTATAAGATTTGGTAACAATGTACCATGTTCAATAAAAGGAAACTGGTCTATTAAGCTTACAGACAAGATCTCATGTGACAATGCTTATTATGTTGAAGGATTGAATTATAATTTGTTAAGTGTGTCACAATTAAACAATTTGGGGTGCAAAGTTGAGTTTGAAAAAAATCAGCCAAGATATATGATACAAATGGAAATCTGATTGGAAAAGGTGATAAAACTAGAAGTAATCTGTTCTATTTGGATATAGAAGATGCTACTTCTCTTATTGCAAAATTTGATGATGCATGGCTTTGGCATAGGATATTATGTTATGTTAACTTTGATAATTTGATTAGTATAAATAACATGAAAAGAGTTAGAGATTTACCTAAGTTGAAGAAACCAGAAAATATAATGTGCAAACAATGTCAGCTAGGCAAGATGACAAAGTCAAGCTTTAAAAGTAAAGCTTATACCTCTAAGTAAACACTTGAAATTGTTCATACTGATTTGTGTGGACCTGTTGAAGTGAAAAGCTACAAAGTAGATCGGTATATAATGCTGCTTGTTGATAATTACTCTATAATGATGATTTTCATGTTTCTAAGACAAAAATTAGATTCTTTTCAAATCTTTAAATGGTACTTGGCAAGAGTTGAGAAAGAAATAGGTAAGAGCTTGAAATGTTTGAGATCAAATAGAGGAGGTGAATTCACTTCACATGAATTTGAAGTGTTCTGTAATGACAAGGAATTAAAAGGAAGAAATCATCACCAAGGACTCCCCCACAAAATGGAATTGATGAAAGAAGAAATAGATCTATAATGGACTATGCCCAAATGCTAATGATGGAGAAAAATGTTACCCTGAAATACTAGAGAGAAGCTGTAAGTATTGCAGTATACACTCTAAACTGTGTGCAAGGAAAGAAAGGTACTCACTCAACACCTTTTGAACTATGGTATGGTCATCCACCTAATGTGAAATATTTTAAGGTATTTGGAAGCAAATGATATATCCTCAAAGATGTTAGAAGTGGAAAGTTTTATGCAAAGAGAAAAGAAGGTATATTCCTTGGTTACTCCACAAGAAGTATAGCTTACAAGTGTTTAATTAATAACACTAACAAAATTGTGAAAAGTGTAAATGTGAATTTTGATGAGTTTATAGAGGCACATGAAGTTGAACCTACAAAAGAACTAGAAGATTACAAATTTGCATACTACTATGAAGGAATGCCTACTGAAGAAGATGTCACAAATCATGCAACAAATCAATAGCAAATTTCAATAGTTGTCGAGTCACACCCTGTGAATGTTGAGTTGCATTCAGATGCTAAGTTGTAGAATGAGGAGAATGAACAATCTGACTCTGAGATTACCATGCATGAAAAAGATGCTAAAATACCTAACAGAGATGCACATAGTGATACTAAAGCTGGGAGATAGAATGCAACCACAAGAACTGAGCCTAGACTATCCAAATATGTCAAAAGACACCATCCTGTAGATCAAATCATTGCAGATGAAGATGCAAAGCTAGTGAAAAGAAATAGATTGAGAGGTGAATCATGTTTACTAAGCATGAAGAAACCTAAGACAATAAAAGATACATTTGAAGATGATGATTGGTACAAGGCTTTCGAAGAAGAAATTCAATAGATAGAAAAGAATAAGACTTGGAGCCTAGTTCCTAGACCAGAAGACATGAATGTGATTGGCACAAAATGGGTATTTAGGAACAAGCTAGATGAGAATTATGAAGTAACAAGAAATAAAGCAAGATTAGTTTGCAAAGGGTATGCACAAGAAGAAGGAATTGACTATGGTGAAACATTTGCCCTAGTTGTAAGAATGGAAGAAGTAAGAATTATGCTTGCTTATGCTGCTTACAAAGGTTTAAAAGTTTACCAGATAGATGTCAAGTCTGCATTTCTGAATATAATATTAGAAGAAGAGGTCTACATAGAACAACCAGAAGGATTTGTGGACAAAAACAATAAGAACATGGTATGTAGACTGCACAAAGCCTTGTATGGATTGAAACAAGCACCAAGAGCATGGTATGAAAAACTTTATACTTATCTTGTTAAGGTTGGACTTGAAATAACAAATGATAACAAAAATTTGTACATGAAAACAAATGAAGAAAAAGGTATACTATTATCTAAAATTATTTTTGATGACATTATATATGGAGGACAAGATCCTTTGTGTAAAGATTTTGCAAATCAAATGAAGCAAGAGTTTGAAATGCCAATGTTTGGTGAGATCAAATTTTTTGTGGGATTACAAGTATATCAAATGAAGTATGGTGTATATATCACCCAATCAAAATATATCAAGGAGATATTAAAGACTTTTGGACTAGAGGATTCAAAACTAGTAAGTACACCCATGGTAACAACACTCAAGCTATCAAAGAATGATGAATTAGCTAAAGTCAATCAAACATTATATAGATCCATGATTGACAAATTGTAGTATGTAGTACACAACAGACCTGATATTGCATTAGCTATGGGGATAGTTTCTAGATTCTCTACTAATCCTAGAGGGAATCACTTGATAGCAGTAAAAAGGATAATGAGATACTTGAAAGGAATAGAGTATGGTTTATACTATAAGAAGAATGATAGTTTGAACTAAAAGCCTACACTGATGCTGATTGGGCTAGAAATATTGATGATAGGAAGAGCACTAATAGAGGAGCATTCTTCTTAGGCAAAAGACTTGTTACATGGACAAGTAAGAAGTAGAGTTGTACTTCCCAATCTACTACTCAAGCAAAGTATGTTGTTGCTGCTATCAATTGCACAAACATTGTATGGATCAAACAACTACTAAAAGTAATGAAGGAAGAAATCACTAAACCAATGACACTTTATTGTGATAATACAAGTGCTATAAATATATCAAAGAATCTTGTTATGCATACAAAGAAAAAGCACATTACAATAAAGTATTATTATGTAAGAGAGTTGGTTCAAGACAAAAAGGTGAAGATGGAATATATCAACACAAAAGAGAAAATTATTGATATCTTCACCAAAGCATTACCTAAGGATGCTTGTGATTATGTGAGAGATAAATTAGGGGTGATATATCTATCAAAGGCTATGTAAAAGATAGAGGGAGTACCCTACATCAAACAAGCTAACATGCATTTCATACAAATTGATGCAATGGATCTTACTTTAGGAAGTTTCCTAAAGTAATCATAGAGCTGGAATTTCAAATCAGTCACAAGTAGGGTGACAGAGGGAGAAAATTGAAGAGCCTGCAAAATTTTATATCTGCATATACAAAGATGCCAATTGTTGAGTACATGTCTTTGGCGTTGTTTTCAAAGAGGGGGAATATTCATAAGTTATTGATCAAGTGCATATTGATCAAGAGGGAGATGATCACAACAGAAGATCAAGTCAAAGGGAGAAAGTACATTGGATGAAAGTATGGTACAAAAGAAGTTCAATAAAGTAAAGCTACATCATCAGAAGACTGGCAGTAGAAAAATAAAAGAGGGGGATATTTTGATATTCTATTAATTAATGACAATAAAGAATTAGATAAGTGAGATTTTGTAACCTAAGAAGGAGTTGTTGATAGAGGGAGACATTTTATTCATAAGTTTTTTTTTGGTATTGCCTTACTATTTAACCTAGTTAGTTTGATGTTTGACTAGTTGATCATATTGGTTTTCTATCAATGCCAAAGAGGGAGATTGTTGATATATAATTGAAAAGAGCATTTGAGTTAGAAAATTGTTGTAAGAAGTGTTTTCAATCATTGTTTTGTCACTGATGTCAAACCTTCTATATGTTGATAAGATAATTGCTTATATGTTTCAAGCACTATCACTTAGTTGATTGATGAGGACGATTTGATCAGAAAGATGTAACAAAAGTACCTAGAGGAAAGGTTGAGTTATGATTATGTATTGCAGTGTAAGATTCAATTAAGATAGTGATAACATAATGTATTGATGATTCACTTGGGGTTACAAAATGTTTGGCTACTTAGAAAGTTCAGATGAAAAAGGTTGAACAAAGTTCATTTGCTAAGCTTGACTAAGTTTATAGAAGGTGCCAAGTAAAGTTAGTGCAAGCCAAGAAAAAAGTTAGTTGGAGTCAAATGAAAGCATTTTCTAGTAGATGTCGAGCAAGTTAGTAGATGCTAAGTGAATTTCAATATGTGCTAAGCACCAATAAAATCTAGTTGATGCCGAGTAATTTTATAGTAGATGTTGAGTAATACAGTATGTGCCGAGCATTAGTAAATTGATAATGTTGAGCTGATGCATTATGAAAAAGATCGAAGATTCACTAACTAAGAGTCGACAAGTTTATTTTCTTGGAACTTGTGAATCAGGAGGAAGATAAGATTGATGAGCTGGAGGCATAGAATCTTATGTAAACCATTTTGGAGGCAAATTCAAATGGATTCTAGGAGAAGTTTCTAGAGAAGACAAGATATGGGGTAGATACATTGTATCCTACCTAATCCATCGAAAACCCTAATTTTTGAGATGGATATTGAGCGGGAAAAAGAGTTCTAATTCCCTATATCTAGGGATGCCTAGTCATGAAGCAAAGGTTGAGAGGTCAAAAAGTTTTTTTTTAATGCGTAAAACTGACAAGGTGAAGGAAGAAGGGTTTGCTTGATCAAGTGACTTAAGTGAAGAAGTCTGCAATGGTGAATTAAGCAAGAAGGCTTAATGAAGATGATTTCTTGAAGGGTGAACAAGTTGTCATAACTGCAAAGATTGAAAGCCAAGTAGAGTTGAGGACTGAATAGTTATCTATAATCTGCAAGTAAGGTTGTAAGTCGTATCAAATCAAACTCTACTGTTACTCTCTAACAATTTTATTAGATTAGGGTAAACTCTTTGGAGAAAGGTTGTGTTAACAGTCATTGGAAAATCTTTTAATAGGATGGCTTTCCAAGTGAATGACCTAAAGTCCTCTAACAAGGCTCACTTTTAACAGGGTCATTGAAATCCCTTAACCGGGTCACATTTAACAATGTGTGTTGTATCCTTTAACAAGGTTGGCCTTTAACGAGGCATCACTTCAGAAGAGTGAGAAAGGAGTAGCATGTTACTAGTTGTTTTTCTCAAATTGGGTTTCCATGTTAAATCATTTTGTCATGTGTACTGATGAATGTGTTGTGTTTTATACTTCACATTTCTACATGTTAGCTTAACAGTAACATATCAGTTTTGATTTACAAACAATGAATGCATGCATGATTGAGAAATTTTTATGAGTTCACTAAATTATAAAGTTTTATTTGGGCATCTGGACTTTGAATAACTAATTCACCTCCCCCCCCCCCTCAGTTATTCTAAAGAATTCCAACATTAATTATTTTCTTGATGTAACTTTAAAATAAATTACATAGAAAAATGATAATGATAAATATCCAACTTTAAAAACTTGATTTCCCTTTCTATCTTGTCATATATTAAGAAGATTATACATAGCATTATTCCTTTAAAATTTTGAAATACCTCCTTGATAGATTTTTTAGTCCTTGCCTTAATATAAGGCAGGGAACTAATGTGCCCATTAGAACTCCCTCGAACAAGGTATTAATTTATTTTATGTAAGGAAATCGATGTTTTATTCGATTATTTATAAGGTTCTATTTTAAAAATCAATTATGATATATAATTTATGATTTTCTAATTAGGTAGTGGGTAATTTCTTGGGGTTTATCTCTATTTTTCAAAATACTAAATTGGAAAATTAATAGGTCGTGCTCTAGAATCTTCTTCCCCTCCTTTTTGCTTTATATGACTCAAAGATTTTGGAAATTTAGGTACAACTAACTGTGAGGTACTGTCAGGTATTTTGCCAAATAGTCTATTGTTCCTTATCTTCCTCATCTTTTTCATAAATGCCCAGGCTCTGTCCTTTCAAGTGGGCAAATATTGCCACTGAGAATCAAAATCGAGTGGCGTAACAGGGTTTAGCAACCCAAAATGCATAATATGGACAAAATTTTGACCTTTACAGGAAAAAAACCAACCACTAATGTGGAGGAGAACAACCCCAACAGCTTCAGCTATAGTGCAATGACATACCAGGGAAAACATGGTTAGTTTCTTTTATTTTTCTACGAGGAATTGAGAATACATTGACAATGATTTAGTGAATGCACAAGCATGTTTTAGATGCAGTTTTTTTAAGGCTAATCTCTAGAACATTCTTTCAAGTTCTAGGATCCTCCACCATGGCTGGCTGGTTAAATATGCAGTGTTGATGAGGTGTTGAACATAAAAAGGGCAAAACCATGAGGTCAAGGAGAAAATGTGTGTATGATCAACATCAGTGATTCTAAAAAAGAATCTGCAAAAGCCAACAATATAAGAAAGTGAAAGATAATGAAATGGAAGGGCAAAATTTGAAAATACAAAAAAAGAAGGAAATGCTTTAGAAACCCTTCCAGTACCCCCACTACCAAGTAACTCGTGCATGTTGAAACCGTTGATAGTACTATAAAGTTGTGCATATAACTAAAGATCTCAAACATAATTAAATTTCAAGTTTCAATGCATGGTTGTGAAAGCATCCTCTCCACATATATTTGAATCTCAAATTTTGAGTCCTTAATGTCAACCCTCACAGCTGAAACACATACAGTACAATTTGTCAAATTAGATATTTCTATAATCCATTATAAACAGTAATGTTCCGAGTGGATTGCTGGGACTTCGTACATAAATTACTTATTACAATCCTTTTCTATGTAATTAGAATTATAAATTTTTAAAATTGGCCCTTTCATAATCCAGAGTTGAGAGGTATTCTCTGTTTCTTTGTCTCGTTGGTCCGCACAGTGAGAGCAGCAGGAATGATAACTCCAACTAATGTTTGGTTCCTTTGACTAGACCCCTACTGTAGCATGCACCATCATTAGCATCCAGAATGAGAAGACTCATGTAGAAATTTGGTGTATAAGAAACCTATAGATACTTAAAGCAATCGAATAACAGTTGGTTATGGTTAAAGGAATCATGTAACACGAAAGTCCAACCAACGTGTTACTATTTACTAAGTACATTTTCCACTTGTCATTTTTGATACTATTTAGTAAGAACTCAAGTATATTTTTTATTTAGTTTTATAACTTAAAACTATTTATTAATACTAAATTAATTTTTTTAAGATTACATAAATTCATATTATCTTTTACAATATTTTCTGAACTTTTTGAAATTTGATTTTAGTCATTTTTTAAAAAACATAAAAGATTATTCAACAAAATAAAAAAACTTTTCTATATTTTGATAAATATATATATTTTTATACAATATTAAAATATATTTAAATTTTCCTTTAAATCTAGTATAGGTACAAGTGCTCATTAGAATCCCACTTACAAAAGTCAAATATATAAGAGGAGACATAGATATTGGACAACTCTAAAGATTAAGATGGTACATAAATGACCATTGACAGAAATAGGCATGTGAACCAATCAATTTATGAACTCTTAATAGTGTCCAAGTACCCCACATTCTCTTTGTATCTAGTAATATTCAACTTTTTTATATTTTACTCCACTAGCTTTCAACATTAATAATACATCATTATTGTTGTCTACTATTATTTTAAATATATGCCTACATGGTAGCTACCCCTACCTAGGACCATCACAACTAAACACATAGGAATAATAATTATTGAAACATCTCTCATACAACGAATGTTGTGATACATTGCATATTCTTATTATTATTATAGAAGTCGTACTAAAAGCTGTTAAATACTTTTATTTTTATTTGTGGCTCCGAGAAAAGTGGAGGGGGTGTAAATTAATTATTTTTTCCATTAAAGTCATATTAAGTTTTTGTGAACGGTATAAATTAAAAAATCTATGTATATAAATGATTTTAAGAAAAAAGTAATAAGAAGCGTTAATGTGGGAAATGATATATCCATGGCGGTGGTAGTACCTTTTGATTCTAGAATGTGTTACGGGAATTAAATATTTATATTTTTTATTTTATCTTTTCCTTCGTCTTTTATTTTTTATTTTTTAAATAAAAAGGACAATTACATTTGCAACAACAGCAAATCGAAGGGGTTATTTATTTTCTTTGAAGACTAACAAAACTAATTATAGTTTTTTTTAAAGAAGATGGTCCCGATTCTAGCTAGTTAGATTTATTTAATGTGAGTGTAATTAAACTTTTAAGCTTATAAAGTACATGAAGAATACCTTTTAGGGCTTCTTCAAGTTAAGAAGGAGATATATAAATTGGAACAACTTATTCTTCTTTTCATTTTAATGTTTTAAATATGAATGAAAAGACTTATGTAATGGGATTTTATATAAAATATGATAAAATATTAGACATTATTTTAAACTATTAGATTTATTGTCAATGTTTTTTAAATGATTAGTCATTGAGGAAAGTTTAGAAGGTATTATTTTATTAATTTATTAATAAATATTTGTATACAATTAATACTTTATGTGCTAATATTTTTAAATTGATAAGCATCATAAGCAATGGTGATTTTTCTAATTAATCAATGTTAGTATAATAAAAAATAATAGTCTAAAAAGAACTGTAAATAAAAAATATATAAATATTACATGATTCAAATACATATAACCATTTACATCTATGCAAACTTGCATGTTTTTGTATATACACAACATAATCCAATATGCATTACATGTTGCAACTCGGCAACCATGAAACACCAATTAATAGTAGAAAAAAAGAAAAATACTATCATTACACTATCTGAACTAGAAATTTAAAGAAATTGTGCAACTCTCTTGAGGATATAACATCCTGTGTTCTTAATGTAAAAGACGGGTCATTGATCTTCTCCAACTAGTTGCTTTAGGCAACCACCTTCTCCATCTAGGAACACAAAAAAGCTTGAATTGTAAATTGATTTCACAGTAGCATTTCCACTTCCTAGTGAAGAACGTGGTTAGAAAAAATAGCTAAACATCAACTTTTCTAGATATTCAACAAAATTAATTGTCGCAAAGAATCAATATTTAAGTCTTTTATTGATGTAACCCAATCGTATCAAAAAATAATTCAAAAATTGACACAAGACAGATGTTTCAAAATACTATAGCTCTTCATTAAAACTTATGCAACTCTACTCTACCTCTACAATGAAAACAAACACCTACTTATTATGATTCCAAAAATTACCATATTTGGCATTTTTTTGGGAGAATAGATTTTTCCATTTCTGGTAATTTTTAAAACTCATCCTATGAATCCCGATTTTTCCCAAGAAAAGCCCCCAACTAAGGCAAGATGAATTGCCAACTAATCAACGAAATCAAAGATATGATTTTAGATTTATTACAAAAACTTTTTTAAAACAAAAAATTGGAAAAAACACAAAAAGCCAAATTTGGAGGTCAAGACGAAATTTCAGGATCTCAAAAAAATTGTCACAATAACCACCTATTGAGCTAAGCTCATTGACAATCCAAATAGCTCCTAATGCAACTACTTGTAAAATTTCAGCCAAACCCACATCCGAGTCAAAAGTTATGATACTCGAAAGTAAATCTTGACCAAAACCCATATCTAAGTCAACAACCTTGAACCTTGGATGCCCCTGCATCATTCTCTCCTGTTTGAAAAGAACGCAACTCCCGCAAGTTTCGGTCCTCAAACTACTTCCATTTACACTCATCTAACTTCTGCAACTCCCATTTCATAATCCAAGTGCTATCTATTAGTGCCAACGCTTCCTACTGCACTAGATATCTGTTGTAGTTACCCTGGCGAGTCTGAATAGTCTTTTTGTCTAGAATCTGTGCAAACTTTTCTCTTTTTTGATGGGTATGGTGTGTGTCTAGTCTACCACATCCTCAATTTCAATAGAGGTATCATCACCATGGAAAGTATACAAATCAGAAATATTAAATATAAGAGATATATCAAGACCACTACAGAGCTCTACCTCATAAGCATTATCATTAATCTTCTTCAAAATCTTACAGGGACTAATTTTCTTATATTTCAATTTATGATAAGTCCCCATTGGAAACCTCTCCTTTCTAATAGAAACCATCACTAGATCCCCTGAACTTAAAACCCGATACCTTTGAGTAGCATCTGTAGAAGCTTTGTATTGCTCATTGATGTCCTGCAACTGGTAGAGCTACTCTGCAAAGTCTTCTCCATCATCACTAACTCTGTCACCCAAGGGAAGCTACACAAAATTGAGAACACCCTAAGGGTTACATCCATAAACAACTTGAAATGGTGACTTACCAGTTGACCTATTCACTGAGCTGTTATAAGCAAATTCTGCTTGAGGCAATGTCAAATCCCATTGTTTGGGCTTCTCTCCAACAATACATCACAATTGATTCCCCAAAGTATGATTGAAAACTTATGTTTGTCCATTGGTTTGTGGATAGTAAGCACTACTGAACGAAAATTTTGTTCCTATTTTTTTCCATATGGTCATCTAGAAATGACTCAAGAACTTAGTATCTCAATCAAAGGTGATCATTTTCGGAACCCCATGCAATCTGACTATTTCAGAAAAGAATAACGTAGCCACCCTAGTAGCATCACTAGTTTTCTTACAAGCAATGAAATGAACCATTTTTTAGAATCTCTGCACAACTAAAAAGATAGGGTCATTACCATGCTGTGTATGTGGCAATCCCAACACAAAACACATACTCAAGTTTGTCCATGGTCTGACTGATACTGGTAATGACATGTACAATCTGGTGTTTTGGTAGTGCCCTTTGGCTACTTGACAAATTCAACCTCTGTACAAACCTTTTGATATCTCGCTGCATCTTTGGCCAATAGTACTTATCTGCCACCAAATCTATTGTTTTATCCTTCCCAAAATGCCCAACCATACCACTACTATGAAATTCTTGAATAATATTTTCCTGCATTCAGCCTATAGGAAAACACAACTGCTTCCCTTTGAATAAGTAACCATCTTGCATTAGATACTCACCTTGAATATTGTCTACGTGCCTAGGTACTACATTCTTCAACTGAACAACAACTTCCCAAAAGTCACTATCAGATTCATACAAGCCTTTGATTACATCAAAGCCAACCACCTCTGTTTCCATGATGGTTAGAAGAACAACTCACCTACTCAGAGCATTTGCAACTTGATTCTATTTCCCTAATTTATGCTTCAGAACAAAGGTAAACCCCTGTAGGAAAGAGACCCACTTTGCATGTCTAGTGTTCAATTTCTTTTGTGTGTTCAATTATTCAGAGCAATATGGTCTATAAACTACACAAGTTCTTTGGCTACTAGATAATACTTCCAGTGCAATTTTTCACTAAAAAGGCAATGGGCTTACCTTCTTGGCTAAGTACAACACCAATGCCTACATGTGAGGCATCATAGTCCACTTCAAACACTTTTTCAAAATCTAATAGTGCTAGTATTGGAGCTTCAGTGACCTTCTTCTTTAGGTATTGGAAACTCTCTTTGGCCTCTTTGGTCCATCAAAACTCCTGAATCTTAGTGCAGTCTATCACAGGCATTACAATACTGCTGAAATTACAAATGAACTTTCTATAGAAAGTAGCCAAGCCATGGAAACTTCTCACCTCGCTGATACTACATTGACTATGCTATTCAAGAATGGCTCAAAATTTCTCTGGATCCATCTTGACACCATCTACAAAAAGGACAAATCCTAGAAAGACCAAGCTTGCTTGCATTAACCTACACTTCTTCAAATTAGCATAGACCTTTTATCTTCTCAATACCCCCAATATGATCCTTAGGTGTTATAGATGGTCTTCCCTTCCCTTACTAAAAATCAATATATCATCAAAATAAACTACTACAAACTTACCAATGTAGGGACACAACACAATGTTCATGAGTCTCATAAAAGTACTAGGTGTGTTGGATAAACCAAAAGGCATAACATTCCATTCATACAAACCATCCCTATTTTTGAAAGTTTTTTTCCACTCATCCCCCTCTCGGATGTGGATTTGAAGGTACCCACTTCATAGATCAATCTTGGAGAAATACATCACTTCAGAAAGAACATCCAACATGTCATCCAAACATGTGATAGGAAAATGATACCTAATGGTTATCCTATTAATGGTTCAACTATTTGTGCACATCCTCCATGTTTCATATTTCTTTGGAGTTAATAATGTTGGGACAACACAGTGGCTCATGCTTTCTTATACTAAGTCCTTTTTTATGAGCTCAATTACTTGTTTGTCTAGTTTTGCATGCTATGTCGGACTCATTCTATATGTTGCTTGATTGGAGAAACTTGCTCCTAGAATATGATCAATATGATGTTGGATATCTCATTATGGGGGAAGTCCATGAGGTAGCTCCTCTAGAAAAACATCTGAATATTCTTCCCACACTATAGCTACTTCTCATGGTATAGTCAAGTCTTCCTTTTTCCCCTTTTTTACTACCAATGCATAACAACACCCTGCCAATTTCATCTCCTTGAAAAGTTCCTTTTTAGGCAACATACTTTCAGTTTTTCCATCGCCCTTGAGAGGTAATAAGACTACCTTTGATCCATCCTTCCAGAAGGTGTAAGTATTCTTTTCACCATTATGAATAACCTTTGTGTCATACTACTAGGGATGACCCAAGAGGACATGGCATGCATCCATCAGAATTACATCACACCATAGCTCATCCTTGTAGACCTTCCCTGTGGAAAATTTAACAAGGCACCTCTTATCTACTGCAACTTCACTTCCCTTTTCAAATCATGCAATCTAATAAGGATGAGGGTGCTTTTCACTCTAGAGATTTAGTTTATCCACCATTTCTTTAGAAACTATATTCTCACAACTACCTTTGTCAACAATTACTTGACACACTTCCCCCCTAATGTACACCTTGTCTAAAATATGTTGGTCTTGAGCCATGAATCATCAATGCCTTTCTCTTCTACATCCTCATTGGATGGAATATTCATTGTCCTTCTCATCATGAGACTTTCTCCTAGAGATACTTCTTGTTTAGATTAATTGTTAGCCTAGTCTAGGTTCACTCTGGATGTCCCTCCTTGATTTCTATCTGGCATGTTGAAATTGGAACATTCATGGTCCTTGTGGCCTTCTTATCAACACCTAAAACAAGTGAGAGGCCTTCTCTAGTTTTCCCAGCCTTGACCTTGATGAAACCCCCTTCCTCTTTCTTGATTTGTAGGATCCTACCTAGTGTCTATATTTTTTTCATAACCTTGAAAAATCTCTCCTTGGCCATTATTAATACCTCCCCAAAATGGAGTTGAGGTACCCCTTTGACCACCTCTATCCCTCTAGTTATATTGCCTATTATGCTTTTCTTTAGCCTTCAGAGCTAATTGGTAGGCTTCCTCCATACTATTAACATGATGCATGCTCAATTCATCTTGAATAGAGAATTTTAGGCCATTCACATATCTAGCATCCATCTCCTCATTATTTTATTGATGCTTGCACATGGATAGCTTGTAGAACTCATTTGTATAGTCTTGCACTGAAGACAAGTTTTGCTTCAAATTCTAGAATTTGCAAAAGAGGGTTTGTGAACAATCCATGGGTAAGAATTTTTCTCTCAGCTTTTTCTCCATCTTAATCCATGTTTTAATATTCTCCTTATCATTTCTAACTTGTCCCTTTTGGAGGTGATCCCACCATATCATTGCATATCCTTTTAGTTTTGTGCATGCAAACTTCATCTTCTTTTCTTCTATCATAGGCTTCCATTTGCAAAATTTCCCCATCTCATTCAACCATTCTATTAATTCTTCATGGCTTAAGACTACCAACATAGTCTGAAATGTCAATCTTTATTGCTTCACTCATTTCTTCTAAAGCCCTAAGAACTTTATCTCCGTAGCTCATTTCTCCTAGTCTTTTGTCTATATTTTCTCCCTCTTCATCAGATTCATTTCCTCTTTGTATTCCTTGATTATCTAGTTTCTCATTGATTCGTTCAATCTCCCTCTACATATGTAATACCAATCTTTGTATATGCATGATGCCTCCTCTTCCTCTTCCTCTCACAGCCATCTTACTGCTTTAATACCAAATGATGCAACCCAATCTTGTCAAAGAATAATTCAGAAATTGACACAAGATAGATGTCTAAGAATACCATAGCTCTTCATTAAAACTTACACAACTCTACTCTGCCTCTATAATGAAAACAAACACCTACTTATTACAATTCTAAAAATTACCATATTTGGTAGATTTTTAGGAAAAATAGATTTTTCCATTTTTGGTAATTTTTAAAACTCATCCTACAAATCATGATTTTTCCCAAGAAAAGATGCCAAATAACGCAAGATGAATTGTCAACTAATCAACGAAATCAAAGATATGATTTTGGATTTATTACAAAAAAAACTTTTTAAAAAAATTGGAAAAAACACAAAAAAATCCAAATTTGAAGGTCAAGATGAGATTTTAGGCTTCCAAAAAATGTCAAAATGGCCACCTATTGAGCTAAGCTCATTGGAAATCCAAATAACTCCTTCTCATGCAACTACTTGTAAAATTTCAGCCAAAACCCAAATCCAAGTCAAAAGTTATGAGCCCCAGAAGTAAATCTCAACCAAAACCCACATCTAGTCAACAACCTTGACCCTCAGATGCCCTTGCATCACTTATACATCCAGATACCCAAGATAATGTCTTTCCAACTCAAAACATGGTAAAAACACTAGGCAAATGAGTAAAAATAGCAATCCATTTTTGCTTAGCCAATTTTTTTTTTTCAAAAGATGTGTTTAATATTTTCAAGGCATTGGAAAAAGGGTCACTTGGCTACAACAATCTTTAAGTATTTAAATTTATCCCCATTAGGAAATCTAAAATGTAAGACTTTTGAAGCCAAAATTTGGACATTGGCTTCAACTTTAGATCTCCAAACTTGGATGCTCAAATTTCTCCACCTTTTATCCTTAAGTTTGCAACTCTACTTAATATTAAGTCTTGGATAAAGTTCCATGCTAGGAAAGAGAGTTAAATAAATCTTTTTAAGATGAAATTATGAAAATGATATATCCCCAAACTATAGCCATTCTTTGATAATGTTGCACTAAAGGGGTGCGGATAATTTTATAAGAAGTTCCATGGGCATAAGTGACTTCATGAGTATTAGATATTTCTTATACTTACCATCCATTCCAAGGGAGATTTTGGATTTTTTCCAATCAACCCAATCAAGAGACTTGAAATCCCAAATATCACTCAATTGTTGCACTCCTTTCTTGAAAAGTTAATGAGTTTCTTTGGACAAAGTTACTGTAACTGGTTGACCATGATACATAACTAATTTGTTCCACCAAATTGAAGAGGTTGCAAACCTAAACACTCATTGAAGATATTCCTTCCACTTTAAAAGAATATTGATATATTTTTTGCCAAATCTTTCAAATGAATTACAAAAGAAAGGATACTCTTATTTAGAAGAAGGAATCCATCAAGATTTTTTTAGTCCACCCACACTTTTCCATTTATTATCATAATAATAAGTGAAATAAGGGAATGAGCTAAAATTTTACATGGCTCATCACCTTTTTACCACTCTAGTGATCCATTTTGTTGATAAAAAAACCCCTTGAGTCTCAGGTTCCAACAATCGCAATGCATCGTTACTCCTATATTGTATATCTAGTGTAACTAAGAAGAAGTTTTAAAACAAGCCTTGTTATCCCAATTCAACCATAAGAATTGATGAACCATTTTGTTTAGATGATCAAAGCCTTTTTGCAAGGCTTCGAACAAGAAGAGTAATAAGAAGCTAAAAATATTTTGTTGACCACTTGAATCTTTCTAGCCAAAGAGAGATAATTGTTCTCCCAATTAAAGATTGTGTTTTTTAGTTTGACTAGAAACCACTCTACATGTAACCTTAAAAAATTCCCGAAATGAAGGGAATACCCAAATATCTTGTAACTTGACCACATCCAATTTTCTTCCATTCTTTAGGAACTTAGCAAAATACATGATCTTCTTTGGTCATGAAACATTTTATTTTATAGTAAACTAGTTTTGATCCTAAAATAGAACAATAAAGATCTAGAACTTACAAACACTATTAATTTTAGATTCTTAGTTTTGAATAAAAATTAAACTATCATCGATAAAGTGAGATTTAAGAACAACAAGATTGTTGGGGCTAAGAATGTCTTTGATTAAGTTCATCTAATTATATTTCAATAGTAAATACCAAAGGCATATGTAACAAGAACATACATAAAAGGTGATAGGAGGAAAACATGTCTAATAGATCATTGCAAAGGAAATGACTTAGTTGAAGAATTATTGACAACAAGTTGTAACATCTAAATATATTTACAAATTTTAGGACCAAACTCCATCTATTCAATCATTTTAATAATTAATCTCTACCTCAACCTGTCATGTCT
This sequence comes from Cupressus sempervirens, assembly GCA_028749045.1. Lineage (NCBI taxonomy): Eukaryota > Viridiplantae > Streptophyta > Pinopsida > Cupressales > Cupressaceae > Cupressus > Cupressus sempervirens. The sequence goes on from CM053787.1 coordinate 330,043,376, forward strand.
TTGTCAAAATCAAGTTTCGTCAACATAACAATATTCCTTGTCTTTCTCACCCATTCACAAATTTCCCAAGCTAGACTTATGTTATCAACAATGAAAACCCATGTAGGAACCATTTTTTTAAAAAGGTCTAACTATAAATTTAACCACTAGTATAATTATTAGGGTTAATGCCTTAGCAATAATTTTATAAGATAGTATTCAACAATGTACTAGCATGTCATCCTAAGAGAAAATGTTCATTTCTTCCTTTGGCAATAGTCTCAATTAAGCATTTTTTAATCTAAAATCCTATTGATTCTTGCCTTAAATATTCTGAAGAGACCTATCAAAAATTATCTTTAAGATGTTGCCATAGAATTTGATAGAATTCAACTAAATAACCATTGAACCTTGATATTTTATTAGGTAGAAAAATCAAGAAGTTCCAAATCCTCTATAGAAAGATCCCTATCAAAATACTTACTATATATTTTTTATCTATCTTCATCTAAATAACAACTTTAATAATACATTGTAATGTCTCTTGACATCAAGTCAATGTGGATCTTCCCTAGAAAGATTCTCATTAAAATTAGTAAACAAAAATTTGATGTCTTCCATATTAGTCACAATCTGACCATTTTCATCTTTTATTTCCCCAACATACTCCATTAGGTAACAAAAGAATTATCTAGTTACCTTATTTTCATCCCTAATCAAAAAAAATCCTTTCCCTAATTTTGTTACCCTTCCCTTTATACATATCAAGTTTTTGAAGTTGAAATTTCAAGAAACAATAGAAGTTTGGATAGTAGGATCAATTAAGAAATTTTCTATTGAATTCTAACTTTCCTTTAAGATATTTTTCTTTTCATATTTGTTTCAAAGTCATTATTTTTCTAAAGGAATATAAAAAATTGCACATTGAGAAATGTCTTCTTGCCACCAAATCATATAAGAGTAAACCTTCTTTAGGCTTGGGAATATAAATCTACAAACCCACCAAAGAAACCACAGAAGAAGGAATATTAAGGAGAGAAAATGAAGCTTTAAAGGAATCTTATAGGCTATTTTTTTAACGTCCTCTTTCAAGAAACAAACGATAGGGAAGTGATCTAAAAATAAGGTAGAATAGTCCACATTTACTAAATATCTATTGAAAACTTGGGAAAATTGCATAGCAGAAGAGATACAAATGTTGAAATATTGTTGAGGTGAAGAAGATTGGTGAAACTATCATGGAAAAATCATTATTTTGTCACTACTATCAAACCTACAACTTGTTGGTGAGACAATTTCTTACTTTGGTTTGAATGCTATCATTTGTTTGATTGATGAAGATGATTTGAAAATAAAGTATAACAAGAGAACCTAGAGAAAGGTTGAGTTATTTGGTGTATAAAGGAGCACTAAGACCAAGTAAGACATTAATGATATAGTGTATTTTTTATCTACTTAAGGCTATAATGAAAGTATACTTGATCAAAGACTTGAAGGAGGCTAAGTAAAGTAAAGTGCCTACCAAGCCTAACCAAGATAGTGCAAGCCAAGCAAAGTTAGTGTAGGCTGAGAAAAAAATAGTTGAAGTCGAGCAGCTAAGTTCAATATGTGTTGAGTGAAGAAAGTTAGTATGAGCTGAGAAAGTGAAATCTAGTTGATGTGAAGTGAAGGTAGTTAGTATGTGCCGAGCACTAGTAAAAGACCTAGCAACTCAGTGTTAGCCAACCATTAGAACACAATGTTTTTCGAGAAAATTGAATGTTATTGTTGAGTGCCATTAAAAAGTGTCAAATCAAAGATTTAATAAATTAGAGCTGACAAAGTTGATTTCTTGAATTTCTTGTGAAGAGAAAGTTTGAAGGTACTTAAAGCTAAAGATCAAGATGTACAAAAAGGAGGTGCCCAAGCTAAACAAGGAAAAATTTCCTACATAGAAATGTTTGATGAAGTTATATCTAGGAGGTCTTATAGATTATACATAGTCAATTATCACCACTAAGCATATTGATCCAACTAGAGCCCTAACTTTTGATCAATTAAAACATAAGAAAGAACACAATTAGGCAATGTTAGAGATTACATTTTCCCTAAGCTACTCATAGTTTTATTACATCAAAGGATGTGATACTGCTAAGAAGATGTGGGATGCCCTACAAGTGATCTATGGAGGACACAAGAATGTACTGAGAGCCAAAGCAACAAGCCTTAGAGGAAATTTTGATGAAATGAGAATGCAAGAGGGTGAGACTATAGTCCAATATTGTATAGGGATCAAAGATATTGTTAATTTATATGTTTATTTAAATGTTTATATGTTTCTTTATGTCATTTACTTCAGGTAACTAGAACTATATCAAAACAAACACCTTCTAAAAATATAGTCGAGACCTCTTCTTGTCTAGCACTTCTGACCCCACATAACTATCAAACATGGAATACCCTAATGACATAGATTCTTTTTTCAAAAGCATTGTGGTCTTGTTTAGATGATGTGCAACCAATTTTATATAGAGCCTTCAAGATCATGTAGCACAAGAACAAGATGGATGAGGCCATAGGGTTGATTCTTGGTAGGTATCTAATAGTTTGTAGTTTCATCTTGATGGGTGCACTACTCCTCAAGATATGTGGAATAAGCTAGATGACTTATTTGGTACAATGAATGAGTGTAGGGCACTTCATATTTAGGAAGAACTTACATCATTGTACCTAACACATTTTCCTCAATTGAGCAATTTCTGATGAAATTTAAACAATAAAGAACTTTGTTACATGGTTATGGGAATGTAAGGATTGATAAACAGTGCATTTTTTTTTATTTTGTCAAAGCTTCAAGGAAACTTGAACCATATTTTCTCTTCTACCTTCCATTCCACTATGGATGCTTCGGGTCAAAGATTTACCATGCCCACATTTGAGGTATTTTGTAATCAGTTAAGAGCAGACCAAGCTTACATAGTTGGACTGTCTGACAAGATCAAAGAGTTGGCCATTGGTTTATTAGACATCTACATGAAAGCCAAAGAAGAAACCAAAGTCCAAAATAGAATCAACTAGTAGTGAGAGTTCCTCCAAGCCATCTCCTAGATTAGATTCTTAGAAACTCTAAAGGGTAAACCTTCTAAGTCTAGTGAGTCTTCCTCTAAGACTAAGAAGTTTATAGGAAATCCTTATAGCTTTTGTGGTAAGGAAGGACATTTAGTTTCCAGGTGTTGGAAACATCTTGAGGCTTTAGAGGAGGCCATGCAGCTGCATAATATTTCTTATCTAAAGCCACCACCTCCTCCTTCAAGGAAAGAACGTGCTCTTTCTACATGAGATTTATATTCTTCTACTACTTGGATCATTGACTTGGGTGCTTCCCACCATATAAAAAACTCACCTGATTTGGCTACATCACTTGCTCAAAGTGTTACTGCATAGAATGTAGTTGGTGACTCTACATAGATTTTAATTTTAGGCTCTGGCCCTATCTCTTTGGAAGGTGATTCCCTAAGGATGTTCTATTGGTTTTGGCCATTTTTATCAACCTCTAATTTGTCTATCATATTTTTCATTCTGGCTCTAGTAAGATAGTTGATTCTCACCACATTATGTGGTTATTTGAGACCTCCACAATCCTAATTTTGTTGTTACTACTAGGAGTGTTGATTTACAGACTCACTTATATCAGTTTGATGGCTTCTAGAGCACCAATTCTACAATTTTTTCTCATGCAAAAATAGTGAGAAAATATTGGCATGATCATCGTGCCCATGTCAACTATAGATATCTACAATAGATGAGTAGACAAGAGCTAGTTACTAGGCTACTTTAGATCTCTTGTACTAAAGGTTCTTGTAAAGGTTGTGCGCTTAGCAAACATCACAAAGATCCTTTTCCATCAAGTAGATTCACATGTGCTAAGGCACAAGTGGAGTTGATACAAAGTGATCTTATGTCATTCTCCATTCCATATTTTTTTGGTGCCCTCTATGTATGTACTTTCATAGACAACTTCTCTAGATGCACATGGGTGTATATTTTGAAGTACAAGTTTGATGTCTTTGATTCATTTCAAATATTTAAGACATTTGTGGAAAAATAGTCTCACCTTTCTTTCAATTGTATATGTAGTGATAATGGCAGGGAATATGCGAATCAATCTTTTAGATATTTTTGCACTAAGCATGGTTTGCAACATCAGTTTGCAATTTCATGCCCCTCAAAAGAATGGGGTTGTTGAGAGAAAAAAATAACATTATGAGAGATAGCCAATTGTATAATAGAGTCACAAGATATGAGTCCTTCCTTTTGGGATGAGGCTATCAATTGTGCCAACTATATTTAGGATCAAACGCCTCACATCGCATTGTAATATTTGACTTGTAAAGAGGCTTAGACTCATTTCAAGTGTGATGTTTCTATATTCTATATTTTTGGTAGTGAGGCTTGGGAATTTATTCCAAATGCACAGTAGAAAGCCATGGAGAGGAATAGTTGACCACTCATATTTTTTGGCTACTATGACAATATAAAGGCATACATGTTGCTTGATCCTGATTCTAGAGAGGTCTTGTTTTGGTGAAATGTCTAGTTTGATGAGTATTATCCTCCGATAGAGCCTCCATCGCCAGCTTCTCCCTCACTACCTTGTTCTTCCTCCTCTTCTCTACATGATTTTTTATCCTTTAAGGAATATTATGATGATGATCCACCTTCCCATCATCCCTCTGATGTTATGAGAGTACCCAAGTGGGCTCACGATACTATTGATGTAGCTCGATCTATGGTAGGAGATCCTTCATATTCTCATCACACTTGTGCTCAGACATTTTCTACTGGACCTTTGAGTCATGCCATCTCATATGATCCAAAAAAAAATTCATAGGTGATATGACACTTGGATTGGGATAGGGCCATGGATGAAGAGTACTCTTCTCTAATGAAGAACTACACTTGGGATCTTTCTCTTCCAAAAGTAATAAAGTTGGTTTGGTGTAGGTGGGTGTACCATACCAAGTATATTTTAGATGGTTTTATTTATAAGTACAAGACATATCTTGTTGTGAAGGAATTTTAATAGGTGGAGGGTATTTATTACTCCAGGATCTTTTCTCCTATCACCAAGATTAATTCTATTCACCATGTACTCTCTCTATGGATAGTATTTTAGATGGATGTGAAGTGTTCCTTTTTGCATTGAGAACTTCATGAGGATATCTATATGGAGAAACTTCATGGTTTTATGCAAGACACTTCTATGGTGTGCAGACTTTGGAGGTCCTTATAAGGTCTCAAACAAGCCTCTTGGGCTTGGTATGGGAAGATGGGTCCCTTCTTGCTTGTATCACACTTCAAACACTTTCATTTCAATCCTAGAATGTGCAGTCAATGTTATGGGGCTGATCTATTGATACTTTTACTATATGTTGATGTTCTCATTATTATAGGTAGCTCACCCTCTATGATTTAGAGTGTTCAGTGAGCTTTGAGAGAGTAGCTTGAGATGATATACCTTGAACTTTTGCACTGTCTTTTGGGCCTATAGGTTGTTAAGTATTTCAATGGGATAGCCATAATCTAGCTAAAGTATGCTCTTGATATGCTTCAGAGATTTAGTATGCTTGATTGTAAGCCTACTTCTACACCTTTTCAATTCTATGTTGTTTTATCTAATACTTTCTCTACTCTGACAATGGATTCCACTTTATATAGATAGCTTGTGGATAGTTTATTGTACATAAAGCACATATGTCTCAATATTTCCTTTATGCTTGGACTTGTATCTTGATTCTTAAAAGATCCTCATGAGATTCATTGAAAATTTTCCAAATGTATTTTGAGGTATATTTGGGGTAGTAAATGTTATGGTGTTTACTATACATAAGGGGATCCTCACATTATTGGTTATACAGAGTTAGATTAGGCTGGCGATATTGATGATCATAAGTCTACTTCTAGTTTTGTTTTATGTCTTGATTCTAGTCCTATCACATGGTCTTGCAAGAAGTGGAATGCTCACACATTATCATCTATAGAGGCATAATACAGGGTAGTTGTGCTAGCTGGTCATGAGGTTTTATAGCTTTGTCAGTTGATGATAGAGTTTGGATTTCCTCCTAATAGTTCCACCTTTCTTTAGTGTGACAATCAATGTGTTATACATATTTCCCACAACCCAATTGAGCATTAACAGACTAAGCACATTAAACTTCATATCCACTTGATTAGGCATTTGATTCAAGATAACTCTCTTAGCTTGGAGTATATTCCCTCTACTAAGTGAGTTGTAGACATCTTCACTAAACCTTTTGCATCCCTGAGGTACCTTCTACTACATTATATGCTTGGGATGAAGGAATTTTTCCTTGGGGAGTCTCTGTGATGAGTCCTTCCTTCATTATTTTATTTTTTAGTATTCTTCTATCTCTTTTTGGAGTAGAGTTTTTCCCACATGGTTTTCCCTATTTCTCAAATTTTTTAGAGATTTCATTATGCTGGGTATCTCATTAGGCCATGTTGTCAGGACCCATTTTATGCTTTCAACATTGTAGTTTCCTTTCTTTTTATGCATTGTTTGTAGCTGTATTATTTCTCATATTAAGGGGGAGTGTTAGAGTAAATGATCTATTTTATTTTATTTAATTACCTTTACTCCTTTCTTAAGATTTCCCTATATGCATATGCATTAATCAATAATTAAAGAATAATTATTAAATATCATTTTACCTCTTAGAGATTCCCTTTTAGGTTCTATGATATTCTTTTAAATGATTGATCAATTGTATATTCAAATTCATTCTTTACATCTAATAATAGATTCTTGCCTATTTTTAGAGCTAAAGCCTGGCCTTCTCTTGTCTTTTTCTTCTCTATGATAGGTTCTTGCATGTAGGTGTTCTATTGGATATGTGGATTTGTTCTCATCCAAACCTTCAAAATCAAAATGACTAAATACCTACACTCATTTTTAAATGCATTTCAACATGCCATGTTTTATCTTGTGATGGTTTTTTTAGGGAAACCTAATAGTTTGACCAGATAGGAATGTTTACTAGAAGCTTGGGAAGTGATTGTTATAATGATGTTTTTATGTGATGTTGTTTAGTCATGATTATTTCATTCCCAACCATTATGATGTATTCATGTATTTATGTGGTGAGAACTAGTTATGTTATGTAAGCTCATGTGTTGTGATTTTCATAATATACCTTTGAAGGTTGATCAATTATCTATGGGTATTTTCCAATTTCTTATATAGGACTAATGTGATTATTGTGATTTTATGAGATATAATCTTATAAGCTTAGGGTTGATTATCTATACATATTCTAGGAAGTGGCTTGCAATGGAAGTCAGAGTTGTAAAGAGGCTTTCTACATAACCTATTGTAAGTTGTATTGACAAGTGATAACATTCCATTAATGGGTTATAATAAATTAATGAGAATCAATGTATTACCTTTCCCATGTCTCGAGTGCTAGTATAGGCTAGGATGGAAGTAGAGGGGATGCTTGGTTGCAAATTTGCCTCATAGTATGCCTTGTCTATAACAAAGGATATTGATGTTGTATTGAGTCACTAAGGGGTCAGAGTCCAAAGAGACTACCAAAGTAACCTTAGGGTTGACTCATGTGATGACACTTGCCCACATTCATATTAGGTTTCTTACATGTCCTTGTTGCCTTTGGGATTAGATGTTACTTGTGTACTTGATACCTTTGAGGTAGATTGCTACTAGGATTCATTGACCCAGATTCTTATTATGACTTTTGGATTGTTATCAATTTGAGACTTGAGATTATCTCCTTGGCACAGTGGGAGTGGGCCATGTAAGTTCCACGAGGTTAGGTGGTAATGTTTCTTATACCATTGAGATATGATTCTAGATGTCAATGTAGGATATACCTTATGCAATTGTTTTGATCTTCTTATCTTGTGATTATGTTCTTTGGTCATATTTTGGTATATTGTGCTTTGATTATTTGAGATCCTATAGGATATTGTATCTTATCATAATATATATTCTTTTAATAGTTTATACCTTGTGACTTGTGCAAAGGATGATTATGCATTCTAGTTATGCCATGTGGCACCTTATATACTTGTATATTCTTTCTTGTCATTTTGTACTTATGGTTATTGTACGACATGGACTTGGTTTACATAATCAGATTTAATCTTATTAAAACTTATGTGTGGGATTCAACATTATGGAACCCTTGAGAGATGTAAGTGTTATTGTATTGCTTATGTATGCATGTGAGTATTGATTTCATTGTGTTAACTCTTGATTGTTTTAATCTTTCAGATAAAACAAATGTTTAGCAAACTTAGTGACATTATAGGTTAACTTCTCTTGAGTTCCCTAGCAGGGTGTTATAGTATACTTGTTGAGCTTGGCACTTACTCGAGTGCTTGGAAACCACTGATTTTCTTAGTAGAAACTACTACTTGGTCCATATTTAAACAAATCAAATATATTTCTCAATCTTAGTAGAATAGCTCGATCTTAGTGATGACTGACGAACTCTGCCTAAAAAATAAATAAGTGTTTGACATTAATTGACAACATGACTTGGAGATCAACAATTTTAAATCAATTCAAATGTATATAATAAGATTTCTAATTTAGTTAAATAAAATTAATATTATTATCAACTCTATGATTGTAAGTAGTCTAATATTCATAACAATGCTTTAATCATTTCTAATGTCTCAAATTTCATTGGATCAAACAAAATAAAATTATATTTTAAACAATGTTTAAACTATAATGACAAATGCACACCACTACATGACACTTGTTTATTAATGTTCTCCTTTATTTTCTATGGTGATTATAATTTTCTTTATATTAAAATCATTTTTAATGTGAGGATTCTTGGTTCTATCCAAATTACTTCCCATCTATTAAATAGATCAAAATATTTAATTTCAATCTCTAATCCTCATAAGATAGTACTTCTATTTTTACCATATTTTGGATATAAAACAAGTAGCATGTACTTGTCATTATAGTTAATAGAATTAATAGATACTATATGTAGCTATAGTTAATAGAGTACATATATAGTTATAGTTAGTATAATACATATGTTTTTTATTCTTTGAAATTAACCAATAATTTTTTATTTTAAATCTAAAATTATATGTTTTAAATAGTTTAATTATTCTCTTGAATATAATATAATTTTTGAAATAATAATAAAAGAATCAAATTATTTTTACATGTGAGTATTGTGTAAGAGTAAATTAGTTTTCAAAGTTTTAACAATAGATAATTAAATTTAAAAAGGTGATATGTATATAGAATTGATCTTGATTCAAGTTATATAATTGAAATACAATGAAGATATAAAGGTTCATATATATATATATATATATATATATATATATTGTATTAATGAAATTGAATAGAGATGTAATGGTCAACATGCTGATACTTTATATTTTTAAATATAGATGAGTTATATAAGGTTATAGTAATTTAGTATTTATCAAATTTTTTAATTTTTTTTTTCAATAATAGACTTTTGAATAGATAATAGTGTAGATTTTAAGTAAAATATTAAATATTAAATTTTTCATCATATTGAATTATAAAGCTAAATAAAAGAATAATTTATTTACTCATATTTAATAAGTTACATTCAAATTTTAATTTATGTACTAATATTATTTTATTATAATATATACATATAAAAAATCTTGTCGTTAAAAATGTAATACGAAGGAACTCCAAGAAAATGTTTCCTATAACACAAAACAAAATGAACCAATCGTATAGTTTATAAAGTACATAAAATATATAATCAAATAACAAAAACTTATATGCAATTGACTAAAACAAATTGAGTTTTTGCATAAAATGAATGTAGTATTTGCCAACAACAAGTATAATAATACTCCAATGTGACAAATGAGTTAAACATTCTTAAAATAAACTTCCTAAAAAATATTGCATAAAAATAGATCTATCCAATAAATATCTATATAATTTTAATGATCATCTTAATTGATTTTAAAACTTCTTTGATATTAGTAGTGGTTCTAAACTAAAGCAAAATGGTGAGTGGAAGGGACTGGCAACTGTTGAGTAGGCAGGAATGGTGATTGTTGAGCAGGCGAGATTGGAGACCACCGAGACAGAAGTCACATTGTGGCAATGATGGTGTTTTGGCACCTTGGCTACGTAGAGATGAGCGAAGTCAATAAACATTTGCACAAGATGGTGTCGGCTAGAATGGTGGAAGGCCTAGAAGAATGGGTCAAGGTTTTAGAAGATATCCATTCACTTGTTCTCAAAATATACAGGCAAATGATCGGGAGCCTTCAAGATGGAATAAAATGCTTAGAGGGTAGGATGCGCCCTTTTTTCAGAGGCTTGTGTGGAAGGGGAATGAGTCTCATTAGTAGTTTATTGGTTTTCTATCAAACCCTCACCCCTATGACTTTAAAAGGATTGAGCACAAGTTTTGGTGCCCTAAATAAGGTATTCAAAATCTTTTGACGGAAATGGGTATGCATTCTAATGCTCAAATTCACCAGAATGTGTGTAGGGTATCTACTTTTCTAGTACAAAATCCTTCATGGAGTGAGTCTATTAAATGCTTACAATGTAGGGCTCTATTTTTAAAATGGTTAGGATTATTGCCATTGGTTAGGAAAATTTAGGAGTGGCTGAATGTTAACTGGGATGAGAATATTATACTGAAACCCCTAGCTAATGAGTTTTTCTTGGCCATTTTCCCTACACCGGAGGAGAAATGAAACATTTTAAATTTGGGTCCGCATATGTTAGATGGAAAGGGCTTTTATGTGTGCAATTGGAGGCCTAATTTCTACCTAGAAACTAAAAAGGCTAAGGAGGTTCTGATTTGGGTGAATTTTGAAAAATTTGCCTTGGGAGTATAAGGATGAGGAAACCTTAAAGATTATAGGGAATACTTTGGGAGTTTATATTAAATTTGAGGAATATGTAGATAAAAATTGGTTATATCAGTACTCTCATTTCTTGGTGAAAATGCAAGAATGTTATTCAGTGCCATAATATATTGCATTATGAACTCTGAAAGGGGAATTCTCAGTTAGTGTGGATGTTGATTATGCTAATCATGTCTTGCTCAAGGAAGAGATTAGTAAAGTGAAGGGTCAGGTGGAGAATTTTTGTTTAGATTTGTTTAAATCTATTGAAAAAAAGAGAGAGATTATTCCCCCGTGGTCTATCTCCTTTGAGGAAGAAATGATTTGCATGGAGCAAGTTGAGATAGAGCCGATTACTAATGTAGAGAATACTCTAAGAGCAAGGAGTTGTAGCCTGAATGAGGGCAGGTGTTGTGAGAATGTTGTCCAATCAACCCAAGTGGTGGTGGAAACTCTACTTTCTCAGCTATGTAATATTCAAGGTTTTAAGCAGGGGCATTCTCAGGATCAAAACATGTTGGCTCTAGATGCTTGTGATGGACATTTTGGGGTAAGCTCTTTTATAGAGGTGGCTGCAAATGATCTAAAGTCTCAAGAGAAGAAGGATTTTAATTAGGAGATGGGGGTTTCTCTCCCTCAAGGAAATAAGGATATGGAGGAAGAGGAAACCTTTAAGGATATCCAAATTTCTCCAATTAGAATTCTAGACTCTTATTTGGACAGCGAGAAAGTAAGGATCAAAGATTCCTTGGCTTCAAAATTATATTTTTCTAGGGAGAAGGATTGTGGTGATGATTAATGTGGGATTTTGGATACTTTGGTAATGGAGGATGAGTGCTCTATAAGTATGACTCCATTAGTCATTCGCAAACCAGTGAGAGTTAAACTCACCATAGATGGTAATGCAACAAACCAGACCAAACTGCTAAGATCGGGAAGAGGCTATACCTCTTTCCTGAAGAAATGAGGCTCCTTTCATGGAATGTCAGGGGCTGCAATGCCCCTGATAAATTGCACCTAATCAAATGAGTGGTTGATCAAGAAAATAAAGAGGTGGTTTTCTTATAAGAGACAAAGTTAAGTGGAGATAGTAAGGTTTTTCTTTCCAAGAAACTTATATCATGGAAATGCTTGATGGCAGATGTTGATGGCACTTCTGGTGGTTTGGGGGTTTTTTGGAAAGAGTCTTATGTTAGTGTTTCTTTGATTGATTCAAGGTTGTGTTGGCAATTAGTTCAGATTTCTTCCTTTCAGCTTCATATGAGTTTTTTAGCTTTCAATATATATGATCCATGTCAATAATCTTTAAAATTACAATTAACGATCTTATCAGAGAAATTGTCACAGTGGAAGGACAGTTTGGTGGTTCTTGGGGGTGATTTTAATGCAATTTTATCTCTGAATGAGAAACTTGGGGGATCGATCAACTTGCATAAAATCCATCAGGATATTGTTGATTTTGTGTTTAAAAATAATTTATAGGATATACCTTTTATGAATGGTGTTTTTACATGGACATATAGAAGGAAAGGCTTTACCAACAATGCAGAGAAGATTGATTGCTTTTTATTGGGTGGTGATTGAAGTAGCATGGATCAGTTATGTCAAGCTGATATTTTTTCCCTCATAGGATCAGATCATTTCCCTATTTTTCTTAGCATCATAAATGATCAACTCTGGAACGTGCTAATTTTAGATTTGAAAAGATGTGGTTGTGATCAGATGGTTTTTTGGATTTGGTTAAAGGCTACTGGACTACGACCCTCAAGTGAAAGAGCTCTTGTGCTTTCAAAATTTTCAAGAAGCTACAATATGTGAAGGAACAACTAAAAGTGTGGAATAGGATGGTCTTTAAGAATATATTTGTTGAAAAGGAGAGGCTAGAAGAACAACTATCAGAAATGAACGAGGTGGTTATGACAGGAGGTATGGATGTAGATTTGTTTTTGAAAGAACAACAATTGAAAAACGAGTATGAGGAAGTCTTATATAAGGAGGATTTTTTTTGGAAACAGAAGTCTCGTGAAGCTTGTCTTAAGGAGGGCAACTGTAACACTAAATATTTTCATAATTCAGTTAAAGAAAGAAGATCGTCCAATAAAATTTTCTCTATCAAGAATGATGATGAGGTGGTTCTTAAATATCAAGGTTAGATCAATGATTAAGTTGTGAGGTTCTTTAGGAACCTTATAAGATCCCCACATGCAGGTGCCTTGGAAGAGGATTGTTTAGGTTTTCTAGATAATGTCCCAAAGCTGATATCAGAGGATCAAAATTGCATGCTTAACAGGCCAGTATCCTTGGAAGAGGTCAAGTCTGCTCTCTTTGGGCCAGGAAAGGATAAATCTCCTAGCCCAGATGAGTTTGCAACTCTCTTTTTTCAAGAAACATGGGACTTTGTCATAATGAGTTATGGGAGGTTGTGGAGGAGTCTTGGAAGAATAATTTTGTGTTTAAAGATTTGAATAATACCTTTTTGGCACTCATTCCTAAGAAAGGTGAAAGGGAGACTTTTAGTGATTTTAGGCCTGTGGCTTTATGTAATACTGTTTATAAGGTAATTTCAAAAGTAATTGCTAATAGATTGAAGCAGGTGTTACACACAATTATGTCCTTAGAACAAAGTGGTTTTGCTCCAGGAAAATCAATTTTTGAAGGTGTTATCAGAGCCTATGAAGTAATACACTCATTGAGAATGAAAAAGGAGGCTAGCATGATGTTGAAGCTGGATATCTATAAAGCATATGACAATGTGAATAAGCCTTTTTTGCTAAGAGTTTTGAATAAGTTTGGGTTTAGTGATTGCTGGTGTAAGTGGATTTTTTCTTGTATTGGTTCTCCTTGTATCTCAGTTCTTGTTAATGGGAGTCCACAAGGTTTTTTTGAAATGGAGAAATGTATATGCCAAGGTGATCTGTTATCTCCTTTTCTTTTTATTATTTTATCATAAGTCCTAGGGAGAGCAATTTCTAGAGCAAGAAGGGAAGGACGGTGGAGGGGATTGTAAGTTGCTAGGGGTGTTGATCCAATGACTCATTTGCAGTTTGTTGATGATAATTTTCTTATGGGAGAAGCTTGTATCAGGGAGGCAGAATGTATGAAACTTATGCTTGAAGATTATAGCAAGGTAATTGGGCAATGTATCAATTGGTAGAAATCTGAAATTTTCTTTTTTGACACGGTAAAAAGATTCAAACCAAAATATGTTGAATTTTGGGAGTTAAACAAGGGTTGTTGCCTAGCAAATATTTAGGCATTCCTCTGTTTCAAGGTAGAAATTGTGCAAATTTATGGAAAGAACTGATTAACAGCTGTATCAAATGTCTTGATGGTTGGAAATGGAGGTGGTTGACTTTTAGGAGCAGAATTCTTCTTCTTTAAACTATTATTTTTGTTATCCCTACTTTTTCCATGAGTTTTTTAAAGATTGCTATGGAGGTTCTTAAGTACATAAAACAGAGGATGAGGAAATTTGTGTGGAATAGGAATTAGAATGAATAGAAAATCCCATTGATAGCATGGGAAATTTGTGTAAACCAAAGATACAAGGGGGTGTGGGACTTAGGTGGTTGCAAGTTGTGAATAAGGCTTTGGGGGCAAAGCTAATATGGGAAATGTATGAAAACCTGGACCAAATGTGGGTTAAAATTTTACAAGAAAAATATCTTGATTCTAGGGATCCATTGCGGATTTTGACTATTAGGATTCCCGCTAAAGTTTTTCTATCTGGAATTTTATGTTGGAATGTAGATTTACCATTACCAAACATATTACTTGGCATATTGGAAATGGGGAAAGAGCCTCATTTTGGCATGATTCATGGAATGGCTTAGGAAAATTGGATGAGATGGAAGGTGTGGAGAATTTGATTCCTATGATGGAGGCAACTTGGGGGTCAACCGTAGATTGTTATGTGGAGGAAAAATAGTCAGAGTTAGGCCCATATTGGGTATGGAGGTACCCTTCAAAATTGCAATTGACAGACGACTTGAAATTAAAGTTGGACGGAATTTTCAAGGAGAGACAGATTTTTTTGAGCAATAAGGAGGATAAGGTGGTATGGTGTGCCTCTAAGAGTGGGCGTTACTCAGCAAAACTAGGTTATCAATTGAGTGGAAATGTGGCAAAGCTTGAGGGATGGCCACATAAGTTGTTCTGGAATAAATTATGCTTCCCAAAGGTAGGAGCTTTTGCATGGTTGGCTTTGCAAAAGAGGATTTTAACAGATGATAAAAGATACAAGTATGGGTTTGTTGGTCCTTCCCACTGTGGGTTATGTTTAAAGGCAACGGAGTTAGTAGATCGCCTTTTAGCTCAATGTGATTTTGTTC